>QAXK01010560.1:0-10770 GCA_004335735.1 Chlorella sp. KRBP | reverse complement strand
TTGCATGTGTGCGTGTGTGCGTCCCTGCGTCATCATCATCATCATCATCATTGCATGGCGTTCACGACAGGTGTCATGATGCTGCAGCCGTCACAAGAGATTGCCAGGCAGGCCTCGTCAAGCAGACTTGGCGTGTTGGCGTGCGCGCAGGGGCGTGTGCGTGATTTGTGGTGGGCATGCCATACAGCATGTTCGACTTGTGCTTCCAGCCTGGCTTGGTCAGGGCATAGCCTGATGTGCCACACGGGCTGCTTGTGCTATGGTTGTTTTGGCGCCTGAACAGCATGCAGGCGCCTGTGCGGACACTTGAGTGTCAGTTGGGCTTCAACACGCCTCTCGCGCCCCTCCCAACACCACTGTGCAGGCCCCACCGTGTGCTGCTCGTCTGTCCCATGAAGTATCAACACAGGTCCTCGTGTTTGCCCCTCCAAACACCACTGTGCAGGCCCCACCGTGTGCTGCTCCTCGCCCGAGCGCTTCCTCCGGGGCGACCGTGGCGGAGTGCTGGAGGCACGGCCCATCAAAGGCACGGCGGCACGGCGCTTGGGCGACGCACAGGTGGGTCCCTTGCTCTGGTGGTGGTGGTGGTGGTGGTGGTGGTTGGGAGCGTCACGATGGGTCGGCGGCGGGGCGCCAGCGCAGCGGCAGGAACAAAGCCCGCCACGCGATGGCTGCTGCCGCCACATGGCTCCTTGCGCGCCACAGTGCTGTGGGCCTGTGTGAGCCTGTGCTGTCACCCCTTTGCCTGCATCCGGGCACGGCTGCTTAGCACGCCATGCAGAACTGTCGAAGCGTGTGAGGGTGCACTCTGTTGAAGCGTGTGAGGGTGCACACGGCACCTCATGTTCAGTCACACGCACGACGCGGCCAACTGCAATGGTTTTGGGGGGCTGGCTTGGCAACCAGACACCAGGAAGCTGTGGAGATTTGTGCGTTGGATCACCTTATTACGCAGCTGTGGTGCCGCTCGTGTATGCAGGCGGACGCGCGGGCTGCCCAGGAGCTTGCCACCAGTGAGAAGGATCGGGCGGAGAACCTCATGATCGTGGACCTGCTACGCAACGACCTGGGCATGGTGTGCGAGGTGCGAGACCACTCTCTTGCCCTTTGCTGCGCGGCCTGCATCCCGCACACACCCGCATTCAATTTCTCGCATACAGTACCACCCAGCTTATCAACTGCCATTGCAGCTGTTTGAGATGCCTTCTAGGAAGGCGTGTGCGAAGATGTGCGAGTGCTAGGCTGTACGAGAGGGGCTTGCATGGCACGCCATGCCCATGCAGTGAACGGCACCAATCAGGCAGCCAGCAAACGCAGACAAACGACCATAGATCCAGCGAACCAGCATGCAGCAAAGGCTGTGGTTGGCGGTGCGCGTGCATGCGCAGGTGGGCAGCGTGCACGTGCCGGGGCTCATGGAGATAGAGAGCTACGCCACTGTGCACCAGATGGTGTCGACGGTGCGGGGCGTGCGGCGGCGCGGCGTGGGGCTGGTAGACGCGCTGCAGGCGGCGTTTCCGGCCGGCTCCATGACTGGTGAGAGGGACCCTTGTGTGAGCAGTGATCTGGAGTGGAGATGTACTGTTAGATGGGGAGTTGACGGTTGCATCACGCTTGCTGGACTGGGGCTTCGTAGAGAGCGCAATGAATGAATGCAATCTCGAGGCTCAGCACCTTGAGGACTCACTTCAACGGCTCAGTGCATGCCGTCGCGTCGCATCATTCACCTCACCTCCTTGCCTTGGTTGCATGCTGTGCTGTGCCTCCCCCGGGCAGGCGCCCCAAAGGTGGCCATCCTTGACACACTGAAAAGCGCGGCACCATCACCTCACTGCATGCTGTGCTGTGGCTCCCCCGCGCAGGCGCCCCAAAGGTGCGCACCATGGCCATCATCGACACGCTGGAGGGTGCGGCGCGGGGTGTCTACTCTGGCTGCATCGGCTTCGTGTCCATGAACGACTGCTTCGACCTCAACGTGGTGATCCGCACCGCAGTCATCGACCCACTCCACCACCAGCACTCCCACCTGCAGCACAGCAGCTGCAGCGCTGCCTGCGGCGGCAGCGGCAACACGGCAGGCAGGCAGCAGGAAGCGCAGGAGCACGGCAGCGGTGGCGTCGACGGCCGAGTGGAACAGCTGCCAGCAGCGCCGCTGCTGCAGCAGCAGCCGCAGCAGCTACACGGTGGTGATGAGGGCCAAGGGGAGGGTGAGGACGCAGGGGCAGGGTGGACGAGGGAGCAGCTGGATGGTGCGCTGCTGAGCATTGGCGCGGGAGGCGCCATTGTGGTCCAGTCGGACCTGGAAGGGGAGTTCCAGGAGATGAGGCTCAAGGCGCGGGCGCTGCTGGCGGCGGTAGGGCGCTGCGACGGCGACGGCGAGGGTGCGGGAGGGCGGCCCGCGATGCTGGACGACGACGTGGCGTGGACAGGCTGCTAGTGACCATTTGAGGTGTTCGTGCGTGCCCCTAGCTTGTCTTGGCTGCTGACGACACGCAGCCAACGTTGCTGCTGATCTCGTTGCGGGTGGCGGCCAGCCGCGTGTGCAAGTGGCACAGAGGTCTACACCCACACCGTGCGACGTCGCTCATTTGCATGGGCACAGTCGACTCTCTCTCTTGCACGGACATGAGCGCCCGGCGGTCCGGCCACCACTCGACTCCCCTCCGCTCCCCAAACGTGCAAGCTGCGACGCGCTGTGCAGCTCCCACACAATGCAAAGAATCTCATGCAAATGTTCAACACGCAAACACCTCTGCATCGAGGCAAACCCAAGCGCGTTGGGAGCCAGGTGGCTGACCATCTCAAACGCCCTGCCCTGCCCACCACACAACGGCCAAAAAGGTAGGCGACGTCCGCCGAACAGTCTCCTTCACATCTGGAGGACCGTCACCAAGGCATGCCCACTGGTGGCGTGCACCAGAGCGCGGCAGCCCACACCCACAAACCATGGAGAGCAGCAATCACTCCACTTCCGCCACGAGCTTCTTCTTGCGCTCCGGCTTGACCTTGACAGACCCCGGCGCGCTGTGCTTGATGCGGTTCTGCAGCCGCCGGTTCTCGGCGTCCTTGATGACGCGCCGCGTCTTGGACGCCTTGTAGATGGCCTGTGGGGCACCAGGGAAACAAAGCAATGAGTGAGGAAGGTCGGACAGCTGCCGTGCAGCGCAGCGTCAAGGCCTCAAGGCGAAAAAGCACACACATCTGATACGCCTGGTGGGGGGCTCCAGCCCCGCCGAGGCGCCCAAACAGATGCAAATATCGACACACACACGTCTTGTAGACGCGGCACCCAGCCACCCTCTGCCATCCCAAGGCTCACAGCCCTCAACAGGCCTTGGTAACAGCTGCCAACAACAGCAAACTCACCACTGGAAGGTTGCGGTGCCGCACAATGCGCTTGACGTCGGGCATGTGCTTGAACCGCTCGACCAGCGCCTTGTTGTAGGCCTGCTTCTGACGCTCGCGCGGCAGCACCACGCCCAGCTGTTCTGACGCCTCGGCCTGCACCGCCACACAGGGCATGGCACACGGGCAGCTTCAGCACAAGGTCAGCAAGCGTGCGAGCAAACACCAAAGCTCTGAAAGGAGCTCTGGGCGGCTGGGCGACATGAAGAGAGGGAGGGAGGGAGGGAGGGAGGGAGGGAGGGAGGGGACAAAGTCGAAAAGGGGCTAGGCGAGCCAGGGAGCGGCGAGAGCTGGCAGGCTCCTCATCATGCAGGCGACCGTCACGACGGCAACCGCACGCACGCACCTTCCACACGCGTACGTTCATGTCGTCGCTGCCGCTGAACACGTAGGTGGCGTCCCCGCTGAAGCGCACGGTGAAGACGCGCTGCATGCGCTTGGCAGTGTACACCTGCGCACGTGCACGACAGGCAAAGAGGAACGAGTGGCGGCAACCTCGATGCTCCGTCATGTCCATGCAGCTGCATTGGGCAGGGCGCAGACCCACGTGTACACACGCAATGCGCGTCATCTGCCGGCCAGCGGCCAGACGTGGCCAACCCCATGGCAAAGCTTTGCTTGGCGAGGAATGCTTGGCGAGCTTTTTATGGCGGCTGCAGCATCATTAAAGCCTGTCGTGAACGCCATGCAATAATGCTGCTGCTGATGATGATGACAAAGCTCAACAGTGCCGCACCTCTCGCGAGTGCCCTCCCAGGTGGTTGAAGATGCGCACAGAGCGGTCGTAGCCGCCCGCCACAAACTCGCGGCCAGTGGGGCTGTAGTCCACGTCCATCACCGCCGACACAAAGTCCTGCATGAGGGCATAGCGGGGTGAGGGCACACGCGGCGGCTGGGCTGGCGGTGGGGCATGGGGCTGAGGAGCTCAGGCTGGTGGACTGGCTTGGGCACACTTAGCAAACAAACATGTTGGGGTAGCTGGCAAGCCCGTCATCACCAGGCCGGACAGTGCTGCTCACCGTCAAGCCGCACATCCCTTGAACATGAGCACACCCCTGCCGCTCTTACCCACCTTGTGCACGCACGCCGCGCTGCTCAGCTTGCGCATGTCAAAGGTGTAGAGGCAGCAGTCCTCGTTGGCGGCCGTGAAGTTGAAGGGCTCCATGGGGTTCCACGCCAGGGCGTTGCTGCGCGTCTGCGAGGAACGGTGCACGAGGAAAGGTGCACGAGGAAAGGTGCACGAGGAAAGGTGCACGAGGAAAGGTGCACGAGGAAAGGTGCACGGAGCATGCACGCACACTCACACACTGCTTCCAGTGAAAAGCAGTGTGAACACGTCCAGACACAGTGCTTGCCGCTGCTTCTGTCGCGAGCTGCTGCTGCTGCTTCTGGTGCGTCGAGTAGCATGGCCCGCTTCCCAACCTTAACCAGCACCTGCTGCATGGCAGGTGTGGCTGCTCGTCTGCTGCTGCCATGCTGATCTCACACGCTCCTGCCCAGGACACCTGCCCAGGACACCTGCCCAGGACACCTGGCAAGCGCCACTGACCCGCATGAGCCACTGACCTGCATGCCACACTGCCTGTGTTACTTGACTTTGCTCATCTGCTAGCGAGAGATCGCCGCACCAAGATGTAAAACTTGACACACACACTGACCTGCATGACGAGCTTGCGGATGGGCGTCGAGGTACGCAGGTCGTACAAACACAGCCCCCGGTCGCTGCCCGTCGTGGCGAACACGTCCGCCTCCGCCTGCACACACAGCCAAAGCCCACATGACAAGAACACCGTTGGCGACTGTGCTGCCTGGGCGCTGCTCTCAAAATGCTCACAGCCTGAGGGCCCCGGCGCTGTCTCTGTAGGACTCTGGCCTCCGCTGCTGCTGCTGCTACGTTGCCACCCACTGAGAGGGTCAGCGTGAGGACCAGCAAGCGCCACGTGCCACCCGCGGTGCACGCGCTGGTCCTCACGCTGGCACCCTCAAGTCCCTCTCTTTCCTCCCTGCGCCGGCGGGCTGTGGAACACAGGCGTCTGTGACGCCTGCCCACGCGTGCATGCGCCTCAAGCGCAAGCGCGTAGCTACTGACCGGGTTGAAGCGCGCAGAGGTGATGGTGTCTGCGCCCCAGCTGAAGGTGTGGATGGGCTCTGAGCGCGCGTGGTCCCAGATATCCACCACTGACGCCGCCGTGGCGAAAATGCTGCGCCCCCAGTGGTGGTCCACGCCTCTGAAGGCGTGCTTGCCCTCGAACTCGTAGACTGGCGCCTCGTCCTGCACCACCTGGCCGGCTTCAAAGGGCGCGTAGGGCACCTTCCACAGCTTGACGCTGCAGTCGGCGCCGCATGAAACGGCCGTCTCCCCGTCCGGAGCAAAGCTGATGCCGCGCACGGCTGCGGTGTGTCCCACCAGCCTCCGGAGCGTGCGCTTGAGGCCCAGGTCCCAGATGCGGATGCAGCCGCTGGCGTCGGCCGCCACCAAGGCGTTCAGGCTGCGTGGGCTGCGGGAGATGGCCGTGACGCCGTCGTCGTGCGGCAGCGCGGCCAGGAAGGGCTTGGCGAAGACCCGGTCGAGCTTGGCGGCGTTGAGCGCGCGCGTGTACTCGTGTGCGCGCTCGAACTCGTGGAGATTGGGGTCGTAGTTGCGGTGCACCTTGCGCACGTCGCCGCTGCGCTCTTTGGTGTACGCCTCCTCGTCACGGTTTATCACCTTGACCTTCACCATCTCTGGAGGCTGCTTGCTGCTGCTCTGCGAAGTGCTAGGGCTCCGACGCCGCTCCCAGTCGCCGCCTGCAGGGCGTCATGACGCGGGATCACGCCCAGGGGTGCTTTGGGAGTCTTTGTGCACCGCGACGGCAGGACTCTTCTTCAATTCTCGCCAGGTGGTTGGTGGTTGGCCTTTGGCGGGAGGAGAGAGGGCGGCTGGCTTGGCTTGAGAGAGAGAGGGATGACGCGCAAGAAGAAGAACCGCGGTGGTGGAGGCAAGGGCCCAGGGGCAGGAGGCAGCGCGGGAGGAGGCGGAGGGGCGCAGCACGGCGGCGCCGGACCATCCGCGTCCGCCTCGCAGCAGGACCAGCAGCAGCAGCAGCAGCAGCAGCAGCACGCTACCGAGGACCTGTACGATGTGCTGGGCCTGCAGCGCACCTGCGGCCCAGAAGACGTCAAGCGCGCGTTTCGGAGCATGGCGCTGCGCTGCCACCCGGACAAGAACCCAAGCCCGGAGGCGCACGAGCACTTCCAGCGCATCAACCTGGCGTACAGCGTGCTGAGCGACGATCAGAAGCGAGCGCACTACGACCGCTACGGCTTGACGGACGAGGTGCGCCCCACACGTGTGCCCTGATCTCCCACAGCCCCAGCAGCGCCCACTGCGCCCTTTGAGCACGCCGCAGACCGCATGTCTTGCCCGCACAGCCAGCGGCCTGCGTGCTGGCAAGCGTGGACGCCAGGCACAGATCGCATGCACTGCACGCGATCAAGCCGTGCACGATCACGCAAATGCAGCACGAGCGTGGTGTGCTGCTGTTGCTTTGCAGGACGACATTCCGGATGACGAATACATGGCGGAGATGTTCCAGGAAATGTTTGCCGACATGTTTGGCGGCGTGGATGAACTCAAGGTGCGTCGGACCTGTTTGTGTGCTTGCCCGCTCCTCTGAGAGAGAATGAGAGAGAGAGAGAGAGAGAGAGAGGGAGAGAGAAGGAGACCGCTTGCAGCTGCTCTGGCCTTGACTCACTCTGCGGGATGCCTCCCAAGGGCGCCAAAAAGACGCACGCGTCACCTCTCGCTCTCACTCGTTCGCAGGCTCAGCTGGGGCGCATGAGCAAGCGGGATCTGGAGCGCATGCCGCCCTTCCCGTTCCCCAAGGAGTTCTTCCCACCCGGTACGGCTTGACGTTGTTTTGGGCACGAAAGGGAAGGCACCAGATGCTGGCCGTGTTCAAGGCAGGAGCCGTTGATAAGCGGTTGCTGGGCAGCTGACACACAAGCGCGTGACGCGCGGCGCATGACCCCATTTGTAGTTGCTGCCACTGTCGCGCAGGCACCTTTCCCGAGGGCATGCGCTTTCGCTCCGAGGGCTTTGACGACCCCGAGGACGAGTTCGATGCATTCGAGTACTTCATGGGCCCTGATGAGGGCTTTGACGGGGCTTACGACGACTTCATGCATGGGGGCCGGGCTGGGGCGGGGCGCGGTCGGGCGCACGCGGGGGGGCCGGGTGCAGCAGGGCGCCGCGCCGGCGTGCACATGCCTCCCAAGGGCACGCGGCACAAGGCGCGGCGGCGCCCGGGTGGAGGCATGGGCGGGGGAGGAGGGTTTGGCGGGGGCATGGGCGGGGGGATGTTTGGCATGGGCATGGGAGGCCCGGGTGGGTTTGGTGGGGGTGGGATGGGGCGTGGGGTGCCGGGAGGTGGTGGGCCGTTCATGCCAGAGGGGGATCTGAGGGGAATGAGCTTGGAGGAGCTGCAGGAGATGTTGATGTACCAGCAGATGGAGAACGTGCTCTTTGGGATGGCGGGCGGCGGCGGCGGCGGCGGTGGCAGGGGTGGTGGGCTGGACGAAATGTTGAGGGGGATGGGCGGTGGCGGTGAAGGTCTGGGGTTGGAGGAGCTGATGGCTGGGATGGGTTTGCATTTTGATGGTGGGTTTGAGGAGGATGAGGATGGGTTGTGGGAGACGGAGGAGGAGGAGGACGAGGACGAAGAGGAGGAGGAGGACGAGAGTGAGGAGGGGAGCAGCTGGGAGACGGATGATGGGGAAGAAGAGGAGGATGGCGAGGAGGAGGAGGATGGGGAGGAGGAGGAGGATGGGGAAGAGGAGGCGGAGGCGGCGGCGAAGGTTCTTAACGGAGAGGGCCAGGCAACTGCAGCCGTCCAGCTGCCGCAGCAGGCACAGCGCTCCACTGCCGCTCCAGCTGCTGCAGCGGTGAACACGCCAGCGCCGCTCCACCCGCCGCCGCAACAGCACGCTTCAGCCGCACCGTCCGCGCCCCCAACCACCACCACAGCGGCCACCGCCAGCCCTGCTCCCGCGCCCCCCGCGCCCCCCGCCGCGTCCACCGCAACGCCCACACCAAGCGGCGGGCAGGCCGCCAACGCCGGGATCTTCACTCCGTCCCTCGCACCCGCCTTCACTCTCGGCGCCACCAGCACGCAGCAGCCCCGCAGGCAAGCTTACATGAGTACATGTAAAGGTCATCATGATGTTTGGAGTTCAAGTGTTGATATAGAGATATAGAGAAATCGTATGGATGTTAAAAGAAAAGAGTGCTGCTGTTTTCGATTTGCAGGCAACGCTCCCGCAACGGCGCTCGCGGATCCTTCTCCCCCGCCGCCCAGCCCTCCTCTTCGTCCGGCGTTGCCCCCTCCACCTTTTCCGGTGCGGCCGCCGCCTCTGCCGCCGCCGCTGCTGCCACCGCCGCTGCCGCCGTCGCTGCTGCTGCCGCTGCAAAGGTACGCGGTGTACATTCATTCTGATGTGCCGCAGAAATCGTAAGCGCAGTGTCCGCTGACTTGTGCCCGATCGGCCTGTTCTGCATGTGGCACTGGCTCTCTCCCCCTGAATAAGTGGGTAAAAAGCCTTGTCATGCCTGAAAACACTACTGTTTAACTACTGTTGTCAGGCTACTGGTGACGACGACGACGACGATGACGATGAGCTCACCAGTACGGCTGACAGCGGCACAGTCCGCACCGGGGCCACCACCGGCGGCGCAGGTGCAGGCGCTGGTGCGACAGCTGACAGCGCAAGGAGCCAGGGTGCCGGTGGTGACGGGGTTGGGAAAGGCAGCAAGGGCGGCAGCGGGGCGGTTGATGGGGTCGGCGGGGAGAGCCACCCTGGGGGAGCGGCGGCCGCTGCTGCGGAAAGCAAGGATGGTGTGGATGGTGCTGCTGCTGCTGGTGCTGGTGCGGGCAAGCGTGCCGTGAGCGGTGGTGCTGCGGGCGTCATCGGCGGCGGTGGTGGTGGCAAGGAGCAGGAGGAGGAGGCCGTGGGCCTTGACGCTCAGCTCATCAAGGACTGGATGTCAGCGGCTCGCATCGGCGACACGCAGTTGCTGGAGCAGCTGCTGGCTCTGGAGCCTCGCTTGCTGGATGCCAGAGGCACGGCTCTGCAACACACGGCGCTGCACTGGTGCGTGAGCAGGTCGTCATCATGATTGCATGGCGTTCAAGGCAGGTGTTGTGATGCTGCAGCCGTGGCAACAGACCGCCAGGCAGGCCTTGTCAAGCAAAGTCCACACCGGTGCAGGGTGCTTGTCTGAGGCTGTGCACTGGTGCGCACGAGCAGTGCTGCTTGTTGAGTGTGTGAGAGACCGAATTTGATCCCACTACTACGGCCACTGTCGACCAGGCAGGCTTGACTGTTCAACTGATGCCAACGCACTCGGTTAAGTGCAGGTGCGCAGCACCTGGCAACATGGAGGCCATGCACCTGCTCCTCTTGCTAAGTTTTGCTCGTGGTGCCGACGCTTGCCCTGTTTGCTCCCTTGCTTCATGCGCAGGTGCGCAGCGCGTGGCAGCATGGAGGCCATGCACCTGCTCCTCTCACGCGGCGCAAGGCAGGACGCACGCAATGCCGAGGGCGCCACGCCGCTGCACGCCGCCGCCCGCAACGGACAGATGGATGCGGTGCTGCTGCTGGCCAGCACGAGCCGAGGGTGAGCGTACTGCGGTGCACGGTATCGTGTGCTGAGCAATAGTGGATGCGGTGCTGCTGCTGGCCAGCACGACCCAAGGGTGAGCGCACTCCGCATCATCATCATCATCATCATCATCATCATCTCATCATGCAAGGCGTTCCAACAGGTGTCGTCATGCTGCAGCTGTCACAAAAGTGAGCGGTTCACGGTATTGTGTGCTGAGCTTCACGCCTGACGCGGCGATTCAGCAAGCAGAGTTGCGCGTAGTTATGCGCGCACGGCATTTCTGTCAAGCAGGTAGGTGCCGCACCTGTGCAAATGCTTAACCTTTCGGGGGTGTGTGTAGCTTGCAAACGGGGCGGCAGGCCGCATCAACCACGGCATCACGGATCAGCAGCGAGGCAAGATTAGACACTAGCCCAGACCAGGGTTTCGTATATGCGTGGCCGTGCTGCTCTCCGCGTACAGGTACCCACTCACCGCCGTGGACGCTGACGGGGCGACAGCTGCGGACCTGGCCCGGCAATACAAACACGCAGGTGAACCCTCCCGCCTGCTAAACTGCTGTACCCGTTGCCTGCTGCCCGTTGGCTGCCAACATGACAGCAATCGGCTACAAGGCCACTCGTCCACGTGCACAGCTGACACCTCCTTGCTGGGATCGGCTGCACCGCAGTCAACACTCGCACAACTCGGGGCGGCGTGCTCCGCGAGGCGCCAACCCATGC
>QAXK01010559.1:0-11869 GCA_004335735.1 Chlorella sp. KRBP | reverse complement strand
CCACAAGCAGCAGCAGCAGCAGCCGAAGAAGCAGCAGGAGGCGCAGGGGCAGGCGGGGCACCGGCGGCAGCTGAGCGATGTGCTGTTGGGAAACACGGGGAGTGTGCTGACGCCCGGGGACTTTCAGGAGAAGCGCACACTGTACTTTCCAACGAATGGCAGGTGGGCAGGCGGCTGTCGGTGGTGGGGCGACCTGGAACATGCGTAGCATAGCCGCGCCTACAGGGACAGGGATCCTCAGCAGCACAGCAGCAGTCCATCTGCATGTTGTTGATTGTTGATATTTGCCTGGTTGACTTCGCTATAGAAAACTCCTCATTGTTGTTTCTTTCTATGCCTGCCTTGCCCCGCTTTCCCTCATCGCGATGGCGCATGTGTCTCACACTGCTGCTGCTCCCTGGTTGATGTTGCAGCTCCATCACGCCTGCTCACCCCAACACGGACTTCAAGTGGAACGACTACGCGTCCCGCGTGTTCAGGCGGCTCAGGCGCTCCTCAGGCATAGACGAGGCAGACTACATGATCAGCTTGGGAGGTAGGTAGCACCTCATGTGATCAAGCTGGCTGAGTGTATGCCCTGACTCCGCAGCCCTGCACCTGTGCTTTCGGCTCACCAAGCCCCCCTGGTGTGAGATCTCTCATGCCATACTGCGTATACCCAAGCTCCTTGTGGCCCCCTTACCCTCACACAACTTTGCCTGGTTGGCTGGCTCTGAGCTCACAGAGGCACTGGTCCACCTGAAGCAGCACAGACACATAGGAGGGAGCGGGGCCATTCGTGACTGGCGGGACCTTTGCATAGATACACCGTGTGCGCCGTTGTCTGTCCCGTCTTGTCTGCTGCAGGCAGTCAGGCCTTGCGGCAGTTGAGCAGCCCTGGCAAGAGCGGCAGCATGTTCCTGTTGAGCGGTGAGGGCGCACTTGGGCTGGTGTTGGGTTGTGCCGGCCATGCAGCAGCACACAGGCAGACGAGGGAACGTGCACGCATCGACAACATAGCCCTTCTGCGTAATCTGAT
Organism: Chlorella sp. KRBP; assembly: GCA_004335735.1. Classification (NCBI taxonomy): domain Eukaryota; kingdom Viridiplantae; phylum Chlorophyta; class Trebouxiophyceae; order Chlorellales; family Chlorellaceae; genus Chlorella; species Chlorella sp. KRBP. The sequence goes on along the minus strand of QAXK01010559.1, from coordinate 10,851 downwards.
CACGCATGTGAGGCGGGTATGACACATTTGTGGCAGCTGCATAATGTTGCCCAGACACAGAGACACCCATGCAGCTTTCGCGTTCCCACTCTCATTGCCATAGTTTCTGCGGTTGTGCTTGTTTCCTCACCATGACCGCACAACAGAGGACGAACGCTTCTTGGTGAAGACCATGCGCAAGAGTGAGATGAAGGTGCTGCTCGACATGCTGCCAGCATACGCGGAGCACATGGAGAAGCACCCACACTCCCTCATCACGCGCTTCTTTGGGCTGCACAAGCTGCGGCCTCTGCACGGCCGCTCGGTAAGCATGCTTCTGCACTCGTTTCCAGGGTTGTCACAACAGCCCCAGGGTTCTCACAACAGTCTATCCTTGTGGTCACGTCAGCGCTGCTCCAGCCGTAGCGCAAGCCAAGTGCACCACACGTGGCGGGGCGACCTGTGCTCGTGGCGGCACAACAGCCCCTGCACGTGAGCAGCAATCTGTAGCTGCCTCTAGCTGGCTCTGTGCGTGGCACATCGCATCTCATGTAACGCGACTTCGCAACACACACTGCTTTGCCTTTTCGCAAGATTGACCACAAGTCTAGGGCCTGGTCAATACTGTGTACAACCGTCATCTCCATCTTGCATTGCTCGCTTGTGCCGTGTCCCTGCAGGTGCGCTTTGTGGTGATGGCCAACATCTTTGTGACAGACCTGCAGATCCACAGGCGCTACGACATCAAGGGCAGCACAGAGGGGCGCACCGTGGGCACAGAGGCACGCTCAAAGTGAGTTGAACCCGGGCACTTGCCGATGGTGCTGATGAGCTTCATCAGGGAGGGCATAAGGCGCGTTCTGACTTAAGTCGCCATGCGATGCTGGGCCATTTGGATGAAACATTGGCGACAACATGGCTTCGTTGATTTGCCTAGTATTGGCCGTGCACTCCCAAAAGCACTCGCGTGTACTCCTGTGTCTCGGTTTCCATGGACATCCATGGGTATGCTGTCAGAACCCCTGTCGACCCACTGGGTGCCTGCCGTACTGTGCTTGCTGCCATGCGTTGAACCCGGCGCGTGTCCTGCAGGGCGGCTGAGGGTGACCCCAGTGTGATCTTCAAGGACCTTGACGTTGACCTGCGCATTGTGCTGGAGCAGTCTGCACACGACAAGCTTATGGCACAGCTGGCAGCAGACTGTGAGCTGCTTAGGTGCGCAGCCTTGCCCGCCTGCCCTGGCATTGCCGTTCTGCCCTGCCCCGCCATGACATGTGCTGAAAGTGGAGGTTGGAAAGCACAGACACGCAACACACCAGATCACAGCGAAAGAATGCATGCCCGGATGCAGGCATGATGCAACGGCATTGTGTGTTGTCTGCATGCTGTGCCCCACACACTTGTGGGTGCTGTACTGCGACCTGCTTATGGATGTGCGCCACCTGCCGCTTGCCCCAAGTAGCTTCAAGTTGTACAGGTTGTACAGTTGTGCAGGTTGTACTGCCTGGCATGTACTGCCCGGCTGACTTTTCTTGTGTGTGTGCTGTGACACAGGTCTGTGGGCGTGATGGACTATAGCCTGCTGCTGGGTGTGCACTACCCCACCCGCCACTTCACGCGCACGTCGCTGGAGGCAGCACCATCACTCAGCCTTGACGGCACACTGCCACACACCAGCCCTCTGCCTGGAGGCACACTGCCAGGTATGCTGGGGGTATGGGGGTGTTGAGCCATGCACATGTCTGTGAGGGTGGTGGTGGTGTACTGTGCAGCCCAGGCTTTCGGTCTATTGCCCATGGCATGGCTATGCTGTGGTGTTGCCATACCAGACATCGCTTTTGCTTGTGGTTCTGGTGCGCACAAGTTGCTGAGCCTGCCATGGCAAGGACTCACTGCAACATCGGTGCAACATCGGTCTGGGTGATGTGCAGCACTGTAGACAAATGGCCTGTGCTGAGAATGTCCATGCTGTGCTGCTGCTGCTGCTGTCGCTGCTGCCAACAGGGTCGATGCTAGGTTCCTTCTCTGAGGGTGCAGCAGACGCAGCACTGAGCGCAGCGGGCCATGACACACAGCCGTTGTTCAGCTCACGTGCATACACGGTGTCTGACGACGACATCCAGCAGCCGCCCCAGCAGCTGCAGCGCCTCGTGGCGCAGCAGCAGATGCTCAGCCTACACTTGCAGCAGGCACAGCAGCAGGCCTATGGAGCATCAGCAGCAGCAGCGGGCGCAGCAGCGGGCGCAGGGCCACGTCAGCAGCAGCAGCAGCAGCCTGCCGAGGTGTTTGGCCCCTGGTCGGCGCCTGCTGCTGCTCGGCTCACAGGGCAGTCCTCAATCAGCAGTGTGGGGAGTGACAGGGTGCCATTGGAGCAGTACCAGGGCCTGTCTTCTGCTGGTGGTGGTGGCCCTGGGTCTTCGTTGGGTCCCTCGCCCCAGCCACCAAACCTGCAGCAGTACGGTGCGTTCTCAGCTGGGGGTGGGGGGGAGGGGTCAGGAAGCGGGGCAGAGCAGGCAGCAGCACTGTCGCCTCGGCAGCTAGGAGGGACGGCCCTCCAGCACCAGCATTCCGGTGGCAGGGTTGCGCCACAGCCAGCCGCCGGCGGCTCCGCGCAGGCGGCGGCTGCAGCAGCAGCCGCAGCAGCCATTGCTGCTGCTGGTGCTACCACCGCGGCCGAGTCTGGCGCGGGCACGCCCCATGGCTGGTCCTCGGCCGGTGGGGCGTTTGGGGCCGCTGCTGCGGCCGGCAGCGGGAACACCAGCGGCCACGGTGCTGCCAGTGCACACCCCCAGCTGCTGGCCATGGTGGGGCACCCCCTCGCGGGGTCGAATGCTGGCGCGCGCAACTGGGAGTTGTTCTCGGGTGCTGCTGAGCTGGAGGATCGGCTGGTCAAGGTGTCTGAGCGCATGCAGGAGATGGGCTTCACCGAGCAGCGCATCAAGGTGGGGTCAAGCTAATATGCCAATGCTATGTTATTCGGGTGTGTTGCTGTTGCACAAAGGCTCATGATCGAACCAATTTTTGAAAGGCGTGTTGCATGCAACCCATCCATGCTTTGCTATCAGGGTGGGGCTTCTGGTTTCATGTTGCTCTCCTGGGCAGCACGCTGCTGCTGATGCCTCATGCTGCTGCTTTTCCATGCTGCTGCTGCTGCTTTCCCATGCTGCTGCTGATGCTTTTCCATGCTGCTGCTGATGCCCTGTGTGTGCAGGATGTTGCCGAGTTGGCGCGGCTGAAGATCCTGGGCAGCAAGCTCAAGAAGTCTGCTGCACGCAAGGAGCCCCCCTCAGTCGTCCTGCAGGCCATGCAGCAGCAGCGGCAGGTGGCAGAGGGGTCCTCGGGCCCAGGGGGCACCACAGGGGGTGGCGCACCCGCACTCACCCCAGCTGCAGCAGCAGCAGCGGCAGCAGGGACGCCTGCAGGCCAGGAGGGCCAGCAGGGCAACTCAGCAGCAGGCTCGGCTGCAGGAGCAGCAGGTGGGGTCTGTGGGGATGTTGTGAAGCTGTTGAGGCACCTTGCGCTGTGATGCAAACTGTTGCGCAGAAGCAGCTGTAGTGAGTCGGCACATCAGCATCCTGTATGCAAAATCATCTGCGCCTGTACGCCTGCTCTGTGTTCAATGGGTACTGTCCTTCCAACCCCAACCACCAGATCACAGTGAGATGTCTGGAAGTCTCACATTGCTATTGCCCCCACCCCCACCCTGTGCAGGCCTGTCCCGCAACCAGACACCCACACTATCACACCTCACCAGCCTACGGGGCGCCTTTGCAGGCCTAGGCGTGCCCTTTGAGGAAGACGAGGAGGCGGTGGACACGCCCATGGCTCTTGGTCTTCCAGACCCGCGCGCGCCTGTGCCCCTGCCGCCCGCTGTGCCCCACGCAGCTTCTCTCAACTACACCACAGCAGCGGGGCTCCCCTTGGGGCAGCAGCTCGGTATCAACATGTTGGCCCTGGCTGTGCCTCATCCGCCCTTGGGTGGTGCTGCTGCTGGTGGTGGCGGGGGAGGCACTGCACTGGCTGCCGCCAGTGCTGCCAGCAGCCGCCGCACCACTGGCAGCAATGAGGGACAGCGAGTTGGCGGCTGTCGTGGTGGTGGTGGTGATGTGGGCAGGGGCCCAGAGGAGGTGGTGCTGTGCTTTGGCATCATCGACATCCTGCAGGTGAGGCTGGTGGGTTGCAGTGTCTGTTGACACTGGGTTGCATGGACATATGTGTGCCCATAGCTGGCTTTTGCTTTGAAGCTGTTCCACATCACAGGACGTGCGACTGATTGGTCCACATTGGGCATTGTAGGATGCCAGAAGAGTGAAGATATCACACAGGTTGCTTGCGGGCTCTACGTCTGCAGTGACAACTTGTTTAATAACACACAATGTTGCTGTCATTGGTTTGCTGCTGTACAGGACTACTCCACCCGCAAGGTTCTGGAGCGCACCGTGAAGGGCCTCACACACGACAAGGCCGCCATCAGTGTCGCGCCCCCCAAGGCCTATGCACGCCGCTTCCAGCAATTTGTCACCTCACACGTGTTCATGTCGGAGAACGACTACAACGAGCAGCGCCAGATGCAGCCGCACCCGGCGGCGCAGCAGCAGTTCACGCAGGCGGTGTCGCTCGCGGGCCGGCGCGTGAGCGAGGCGTCGTCGGTCGATGACGGCAGCGGGGCGGTGAGCCCCGTGCTGCCTCCTGGGGGTGGCTACCAGCAGCAGCAGCAGCAGCAGCAGCAGTTTGCCGCGGCGAGGCAGCTGCAGCCTGGAGCGCACTTGGTGCCCATTGCCACTGCGGTGCCGCAGCCATCAGCAGCAGCAGGGGCGGGGCACGGGGTTGCAGTAGGGACTCCCCAGACGCCCCTGCTGTCGTTTTATGAGGCCCACCTGCTGGCGGCAGGTGCTGCCAACATGAACCTGGAGCTGCTCAGCTCCCCGGAGGCCCTCACCGACGTGATCCCTGCAGCCGGCAGCAGCAGCGGGGCCCTCCCCTCCTCCTCCAGCTACCCCGCGCATGGCAGCACAGCAGTGGGCAGTGCTGCCGGGGCGCCCTGGGCTGCCTCTGCTGGTGGTGGCGGTCCCCAGCAGCAGCAGAGGGGGGCGCCTCAGGGGTACGGCCACCAGACGCTGAGCCAGCTGGTGTCAGCTGAGGAGGTGTCTGTGGAGGTGGCGCATATGTTGGAGGGCGACAGCAGCGCCAGCACCAACCTCACTGCAGGCACGCAGGCAGCCCTGCAGCAGAAGCAGGGGGTGAAGGGGGTGCAGGTGGGTCAGCTGACTGAAGGGGCGCCTGCAGTGTTGGTTGAGGTGCAGCAGCCACACGGGTTGGTCAGCAAGGACAAGGCGGCAGCGGCAGCAGCTGTCACGGCTGACGGGCAGCTGCAGCAGCAGCAGGGAGTGTTGGGTGTGGGTGGGTGTGATGAGGAGGGGCAGGCGGGTGGCAGCAGCAGTCCGGAGGAGGCGGAGGTGATCGTGGTGGGCAGTGCTGTTGGGGCGCCTCAGCAGCAGCAGCGCGGGGCGCTGGGGACAGGGGGTCACCCGTTGGGCTCACAGCATGCCAACCTACTGGCAAAGCTTGGGGCCTAGGTGGTGCTGTGTGTATGGCTGCGAGCGTTTTTAGACCCTGGACTTGTGGTGCTGACCTTGGCAGCAGGTGTGCGTGTGCTGTCTGCACAGTGTTCCAGCCCACTGGGCAGTGGCACCTGGTCTGTGGCGTGCGTGCGGCAGGTTTGTTGTCTGCGTGTCTTGACGGCTTGATGGACTGATCTTGTCTTGTCCTGACTCCTGTGCTGCGGACTTGAGTGACCCGCACTGCGGCACTCTGACTCTGCTGGCCAGGCATGGGGCTGCGTGTGACTGTTGCACGGCATCATGATGTCTTTCGGCACCAACAGATCAGCTGCCAGCTGGCGCACATGACTGGCCTGGCTGCAAGGGCTGCAGTCTATGTGTGACTGCAGCGCTAGCTACTGCTGAGACGCGCCAGCTGCTTGTGAATGTATGCCTGTGACGGTATTGCAGTGGCGGTGTGTGTGCACCTGTGGGGGCACGCAGCTGACTCGTGAGCTGTTGAGGGGCACTGACGGAATGCCCATGCCATCAAACCCACTGGCGTGAATCAAAAGCAAGAGGGATATGTGTGTCCTGCTCGCAAGACTACCACAGCCCCCACCATTCACATCTCACCCCTGTGGCTTGCAGAGGGGCTGGAGAAAGGGGAGGGGGTGCGCGGCTCGACAGGGTCCCATGAGCACACACACCCAGATACACACACAGCCGCAAGGCTGCAGGCTGCAATGCCTGAGCTGCAGGCTTGTGTTTTTGCACTGCAACGCTATGTCACCCTCGCTGTCATTTGTGTGAGGCCCCAAAGTGTGAGACTGTGTATGTGCCGACGTTGATCGGGGTGAGCCTACAGTGACTGCACTGCATGTTGGCAAACTCGCTTACCTGTTTGGGGGCGGAAGGGGGGGTGTTGACTGGGAGGCTGGCTGTGTTTTGGGTGATTGACGGGGGAGGGGTTGGGTGCTGACGGGATGGGGGAGGGGGTTGCGTGATGCAGTAGGGTTATGGTTGGTTGGTTCCATGTGAGGTGTAGCATTGTGTGCACCGGTGATGGGCGATGCTGCGGCTGTGTGGCAGTGTGCTGCACTTTGTGGTGCGTGCTACCAGTGTGGCATGTACAGGGCGCAACTGAGTTGAGCAGGCATGCAGTGGGGTGGGGGGAGTAAGGGTGGGGTGTCCCAAGGCGTCGCTGCACCGGCTGCTTAGGTAGTGCATACGCCAGCAGCACTCATCCCTGAAGCTATCGCAGATGGCATCGTGCGCGTCCTTTGTGGTGTGTGTATGTGCGCAGCTGGCAGTGTACGTGTGTGTGCAGCTCGTGTGGCTCGTGCATCTGAGCAGATGTCATCACAGACATGCCAGTGCGGTCTGTGTCGAGTTGGGTGGTGTACTGGTGGGGACGGGCGTGCTGCTGCGGTCAAGGCCCTTGCATGCATCGCCTTATCATGTAAGCTAGGAGTCTTGGGATTGAGTAGCTACTCTGTATGGAAAGAAGGCACTGCAGCCAGAAAGCGCACGGCGGCGCACAAAACCGTCCGCAGTAGCTGCCGGGAGTGCTGGGCGGCCATCTGCCTTTGATGTGTGCACACGGTTGTACACACCGATGATGTGCAGGTGCTGGCTTCTATCAGCAAGACACCTTGTTACCTCCCCACATGCTCAAGATTGCGTTCCGCTCAACTGCTCTCAGTACAACCCATAGCCAGTCATGGTACAATACACAAACCAACAATAACAAGTACAGCACATGTACTGCAGGGCTCCAATACACACCACTCCATGCAGCAGTACAAGCCATCCTCACACAGCAGACACCGGCTGCTTCTGTAGTGCCTGCAGTACACAGTCCACCCAGGTTTCAATGCTTGGGGCGTCAGGGTATAGCACCTTGGTGAGCCCTGCTGTGTTGCAGGCACGTGCTGACGTGGAGCCGATGCACACACTCATCTTGGCTTGAGCCACCTCAGGCCCCACCAGCGCCACCCAGGCCCTTCACAGCACAACACAGCAGACAGCGACGAAGTTCAGTCAGGGTCTGCAGGCGTTGTGGTGTGCGTGTGCATCTACAGTAGGGCTGGTGTGATGTGCCCAGAACAGTGACTTGAAGGCCACTGCCCTTGCAGCCCTGCACCCTGTCATACAACATGCCTGGCACTACTCACTTGACTGCTGAGGGTGACCCAAAGGTGACCACCTGTGCCTCCTTGGCCTGCTGCAGCACACCAGGGTCCACCTGAGTCACACCAACCTGCACACAGTGACAAACACAGATGCCAGGTACAGGTGAGGGCAAGGCGCAGCATCAGACAGGATACCACACAGTACCACACTGTCGAATCACCAGGCATTGATGCACATATCTTCCTTGAGCCCATCTCCAACACAGCACTACCGCTGCCTCCCTGAAAAGTTACCACTGCCACCACCACCACCACCATCGCCACCAACCCTGCCGCTGCTGCCACGTCCATGTGCGCGCGCACCTACCGTGCCACACACCTGCAGGCTCACCGTGTTGTATGTGTTGATGCGGTTGACGCTGAACCCTGCTGCTGCCAGGCTGTCCTGCAGGTCTGTGGACGCCTTCACACTGGCGGGGTACAGCACCACATCAGTGCCCCCAGGCACATGCGGCAGCTCACTGCCCATCACCTTGCCCAGCGCCTGTACCGCACACGGCAGCAGTACATAGGGGGCAGTACACAGGTGCATGGGGTTGAAGATGAGTTCAACACGCTGGCATGTCGCAGGTCTGGTCGGGCAGAGACTTGCCACATGAATCGCGTGTACTCCAGCCCTCAGCTAGGTAGCAGCGATTGTGGGTGGAAAGTGAAGGTGGGTGCAAGGCCTGCTGCCACAAGCATGCTCACTGCCACCCACTCGCCCACTCTCACACTCTCGACCCCATCTTAGCCTCTTACCTCATGACACCTCACCCCCATACCCACCCACCCTCCCTCCTATCCCAGCACTCATACCCCAGCCCTCACCTTGGTAGCAGTGAAGGTGGGTGGTAGGCCCGCTGCGTCCAGCACCTCCCCTGTGCCTGACCCAACAACCGCAATGCGCACCTGCACACAGCGACGGGCAGGCACAAACACATGACAGGTGTGAGCAAACAGGGAGATGTACAGGCACCACTATATGTACGTACACATCTGCTCCTGCTGATGCTCCTAGCTGCTGTGGCTCCTGCACCTGCTGCTGGCCCGCCCCTGCTGGTGGTGCTGCTGCTGTGTGTGCACCTGCTGCAATTTCAGCTGCTGAGTGTACAACCTCACACTGCGGCTGCTGCTGGTGCTTTATGCCATGCCTGTCCTGTCCGATTCAATAAGCGCTGCTGCTGCTTCATTGCTGCTTCTGCTGTAATGCTGCTGGTGTGCGCACCTCTGGTGCCCCTGCGTCCCTCCACCCCTCCAGGAAGACAGTTGCAGCCTCAGGGGATGTGATGGCCACCCAGTCATAGCCACCTGCCTGCAGCACTGAAGGCAGGCGCGCCCTGGATATGGGCAACAGCAGCATTACAAAGCAGGGGCAGCAGCAACAGGCAACATCACAAGCAGCAGTTTCAGCAGATCCACAGCACACCAGCAGCAAAACACACACCAACACCAGCACTGTCACTGTCACTGTCACTGTGACAACATCTGTCAGGCAATGTACACCTGCTGCATCGCTGCAATGTGTTACGGCAGCAATGGTGTGTCAATGTCGCAAGGAGCCGCACTGGCCCGTTGTGGCTGCCCAGCTGCTGCCTGGGTCGCAACACACTGCACCCTTGCTGGTTCACATTTCATGGCTCAATTTCATGTAAAAAGTGTAAGTCCCTGCCTAACAAGCTCCATCAGTACCTGTCGGGTCCAGCTGCGTGCTGTATGAGGGGCAGCTCCACGCAGGAGATGTTGTGCTGCTGCAGTGCGTTGACCAGCTTGGCATTCTTGCCTGCTTCCCGGGTCACCACCACACTCGGTCTGCCAGCTGCACAGTGGACTCGACATGCTGCAAGAAACAATAGAAAGCGATCAAAGATACCGTCATTGTCAGTGACCTGACACAGGGGCCAGTGCTGCAGGACACACACAGTAACGGGAATGACAGGCTGTTCAGATTAGACTCACCTGCTCTGCTGGCCCTGCTGCTGTATAGCCTGCTGGACCTGCTGCAGCTGCTGACACTGAAGCTATGTGAACTTAAAGACTGCATACCGTTGGATATGCGTGATGTGCTGCTGCGTGTGCAAGTGGAAGCTGGGACACCGTGCCACTTCAGTAAAGATGCCCGCAAGACACATACACAACGCAATGTATGATTCAAGTACAATAATTGGCGTTGTGGGCCTTCGGCAGGAGGGCTACTGCGCTAAGATCGAAAGAGGGGCCCAAGGGTTTTGCAAGTTTACGTCAACATCGTGACGCTGCTGAGGCACGTCAACTGTGCGATATGCGCCCAAACCTACTCGGACACGGTGTTTGTCACTTTGGAGTGCTGAGCTTCACCAGTCTTGCACGTGGTCAGTCAGGATGCCGACCCTGTACATAGACCTGATGTCACAGCCCTCCAGGGCGTGCTACATACTCTGCAAGTGAGTGGCATGCCGCCAGGTCCTCATTCAACCACGTGCTTAAGTTTGATATTACTCACGCATGTGCCATGACCCTCTTCTGGCCTCGAAAACTCTCAATACCTCATTGTCAGCTGGTGACTAGGCTTGTCACACCAGCCAACACAGTGACATGACCAACAGAGTATGCTGCTTGCTGCTGACCCTGCAGGAAGTTCGACCTCCCGGTGGACATACAGATGATAAGGCTGGACAAGGGTCAGCACAAGCAGCAAGCATACCTCAGCATCAACCCCCTTGGCAAGGTACGCACAGCCGCACATGCAGGTGCACCTGCACACGTGTAGAGCTGGCAGGAGAGACAGCTCCCCTTCTGCACCAGTACACAGCTAGCATGTCCATCATGATACACTGCTTGGCCCACCAGCACAAGCATCAGGTGGTTGTGGCTGCTGCCAACAGCCTGGAAGCAAATGCATGCATTGCAATGCTGGGTCCTGCTGTGTGCTTTGTCATGCATTGCTGTCATCTCTGCCATGCACGACACCGCAGTGCACTGCATAACAACACACAAGCCTGATAACCAGCAGCGCTGCCTGTGTGCCTGTCCAGGTACCCTTCCTGACAGATGGCCCCCTGAAGTTGCCAGAGTCTGCTGCCATCATGACCTACCTAGCTGACCTCTATCAACTGCCTGAGCAGTGGCACCCACACATCCCCAGCCCCACCACCAGCAGCAGCAACACCCACAGCAGC
>QAXK01010555.1:0-11893 GCA_004335735.1 Chlorella sp. KRBP | reverse complement strand
TCCCCTCCTCCCCCCACCCACCCCACCCACTATTCACACCCTGCCCTGCAGTCCTGGCTGCTGGACGCCACCCAGAACAGCAGCGTGGTGGCTGACAGCCTGCTGAAGCAGCTGTACCACTGGGTGAGCAACCCGGGCTCTGCTGTGCACCACCCGCAGCTGCACAAGGCGCTGCTGGGCCTGATGCGGCGCCTGTTTGTGGTGCTGGTGGAGGAGATGAAGCGGCTGGGTGCCACCGTGGTGGCAGCCAACTTCAACACCGTCCTCATCTACACAGGCAGGCGCAACCTCACGGCCGCAGGTGTGTGTGTGCGAGGGGGGGGTTGCTTGGCTTACTTACCTAACTCTCTGGACGGAGCTGCTGGTGCTGATGTCATCCGGCCTGCGTGCTTGCGTGTGTTTGACGGTGTTGCAGGGCCCGCGAGGTTTGTACGATGCAGCACATGCACCCTGAGCATTGGCCTGGTGTGTGTGACTCAGCATGTGTGTGAGACACACGTTTGACCTGGCATGCGCGACATTGCATGTGTGATGTCACATTTATCTGACCTGGCGTGTGTGTATGTGTGTGGCACTGCTGTGCCCTGCTGCTGTCCCGTCAGTGGGCTACACGCGCTACCTGCTGGACACGCTGCACAAGCGTGAGCTCCTGACGTGGCTGACCCTCACCCCGCAGCGCTGGTGGGCTGTGCTGCACCACGTGGACGACTGCAACTACGGGGGTGTGGAGGCAACCGTCAGCAGCGAGCTCTGGGAGGCGGGGGGTGTGGTGGGGCCTGCGCCCACACCTGGTGCTGAGGCGGCAGCCAATGCTGCAGCAGCGGCTGAGATAGACGAGGCAGAGATCGGCACGCCTGGGGGCCCCCGCCTCAGGTGGGTGGGTGCGGTGCATAGAGTGCCGGGCAGTGCGGTGCGCCACTGGTGCACAACCACATGCAGCTCGTGGTTGTGTTGGCGCACCTGGGCAGGCGACTGTTGTGAGCGTTAGGCGGTACATGCTGCCAGCCTCAGTTGTGACAGCAGGGGCGTGACTGTGTGTGCACCTGGCCCATGTGCCCTGCATGGCTTGTACCTCTGCAGCAGCTGCCTTGCACGCTGCATCACCCTGCCTCCTGCGGACACCTGCATGCACTGTGACAACACACAGCGGTCACAAGGTCATGTCAAAGCACTGCTGACGCTCTGCTGCACCTGCCATGTACCAACCTGCGTCCGCTTTGTACCCACAGCCAGGAGTGGAACCTGGTTGAGTTCCTGCCGCGTGCGCTGCACCAGCCCATGGAGCTGCTGCTGGCTGAGTGGATGTACCTGCCATGGCAGGAAGCCAACAGGGCAGCAGCAGCAGCACGGGGGGCGACGCAGGGTGGCAGCCAAGCAGTGCTGGACACACACCAGGCTGACCAGATACAGGTGAGGGCTGGTGCACACTGCTGGCTGCATGCGTGGCTCAGGCTGGACGGCTGGCATAATGAGAGGCGCTGGGGCTTGGGGCACAGCCCTGTCCTGTGTCCCTGCTGATGGGGGGCAGAGCATGAGGACGTAAGTGCATCATCCACGCTCCGCTGTGATTGTACTGGGGCTGCAGCAAGACGGTCCCTTGGGCCGGCATGACGGTAGCTGCATGTGGTTGCACTCAGACCTCTGCTGTGTATTGGTGCTGCTTGGCTGCAGGTGGACTACCTCAAGGCTGCAGTGTCAGGGCGCTGGGGTGACAAGGTGATGACGCGAGTCAGCAGCATCATACGACACGTACCACCCGGCAGCACACACCCGGACTGCGCATTCCCGCAGCGCGCTGGCTCACACCTGACGCAGGTAGGCATCTGGGATGGCTCTTTTTGGAGGGTTATGGCAGGCCCTGGCATCGAGCAGCCACAACTTCGAGTCTTTGGGAGCCGCTGGAACACTAGGTGACTGCGTCTGGGTGCCTGGAGCTGCAGTGCACAGCCCCAGCAGTCGTCCTGCTCATGCAGGCACACGGGTTCTACGCCAAGTTGGCGCAGCAAGGCCTGAGTGCATCACTCTGGCGTTGACCTTGCTGCTGGGCCCTTGCTGTGCAATATCGACACTGCTGCTCATCTCTGTTGCCCCACATCACGGCCTTCCCCATCCCCTCCCTGACCCTACCCCCCTCTCAGGACGAGCTGGGCAGCCCAGCGCTGGCGTTTGTGCGGCTGCTGGTGCACCTGCTGTCACTGGACAAGTCGCTTGAGAACGAGGTGCGGCTGCTGCGGCGCAGCCTGCTGCGGCTGGTGGGTGTGGACGAGTTCAGCCCTGCGGCCAAGTGGGTGGACCCCTGCATCAGCTTCAGGCTGCACGACGTCATCTGCAGGTGCGCAGGCACTGGCTCGGCCGTCAACAGGCGGCTCCAAGCAATGCGGGTGTGTCGTGAGTTGCATTTGGTGTTCGTTGACTCACAGCAAGTGAAATGTGGTGGCCTGAAGGTATACGTGCGCGTGCTGCTGCATGGTGCAAGCCAAACTCAGGTGCAGGCTTGCACGTGGCTGGTGTCATGGAATGGGAAGGGTGTTTGGGGCCGAGTGTTTTCTCAATGTCATGTGCAGGCGTCGTGTTGTCCTGTGCATGTCTTTGACACACTGTGTGTGCATGTGTGTGCCTGCTGACCCCGCAGCCACTGCAACGACTGCCGTGAGCTGGACCTGTGCCGGGATGAGGCACTGCAGCAGGGCAACTGGGACTGCCCCAACTGTGGTGCCGCATACGACAAGGCCCCCCTGGAGGCACGCCTGGTGGCAGCCCTACAGGCGCGGCTCAAGGAGTACACGCTGCAGGACCTCACATGCACTAAGTGCAAGCAGGTGAGGGCAGCGGGCGCGGATGGGGGTGCTGCGGCGTGCTGTGTAAAAAGGCCCACCTTGCGTGTTAGCTGATGTGCCCTGAAATGCACCTGGTGTCATGAAGAGAGCTGATCCTGGCTCCTGGACCGTTTGTGGATTCTGTGTGTCTATGTACTGTCTACAAACTCAGGGTCATCTACCTTGCCACCCCACCAGCCAGCGACACCCCCCACTTGAGCACGTCCAGGTCCACTCGCTGACAAAACCACCACCAACCCGCTCTATCACCTCTCACTTGCCTACCTCGATCACTGACACCTTGGAATCAGCAACCATCCACACCAACTCTCACCCCCAAACTGCCACCCAGCCACCCACCCACCCAGCCAGCCACCCAGCCATGCCCTCCGTGTGCCTGCAGGTGACCTGCAGCCGCCTGAGCTGCACGTGTGGCTCCTGTGGTGCAGCAGTGGGCGGCACCATCAGCCCCACCTCAGCACACACACGCCTGGTGGTGTTCAGGAACCTGGCAGTGTTCTACGGCTTCAGCCTGCTGCAGCAGCTGGCAGACCTGGCCCTGCAGGACGGCCGCCGGCAGCAGCAGCAGCAGTGACACATGCAACAAGTGAAGCAGCAGTGGTGCAGGCAGCAGCAGCAGTGACAGCAGCAGGAGCTGTCAGCAGGGGCATGACTGCAGCACCAGCCACCCTGTTGATCATAACAGAATCCGCCAGGGCCATAGACTGAGGTGCCGCGTTGTGACCAGTCAAGGATGCGTTGCTGTGACACACTGAGGCATGGATGCATACTTGCGTGAGCATGCCTGTGTGTGCTGGTGGGGGCACAGCCCCTCTCTTTGTCCAGGGGCAGCGGTGTGATGTCACAACATCAAGTTATCTCTTGCCTGTGATTCCGTGGTGTGCGTGTGTGTTCCCAGCACTCGCCAGCCAGCCAGTGCTTGCTGCCCATGTGCCAGACGTCAGCCTGATGGGCCTCATGCCCACAGCCTCTGGCAGTGTGGCTGCCCTAGCTAGAGGAGTCGGTGGTAGGGAGGTGTGCCTTGTGAGCTGACCGGCAGCAGGGTGCTGGGAGTTGGTCATTACGTTGCTACAGAAGTTGGGCCTGCTTGCTTTGCTTTCAGTTTGATGCTCATGCTGGTCAACAACGCTGGCATGAGCTGTGCCTGGCTGAAGCAGCTGCAGGTGTGCCTGGCCTTGGACTGCACCATGTTTGGCGGTGCATGATCATGCATTGGTGTGCTTGGCAAAAGTTCCGGTCGTCCATGTGAGCAACTCAGGCACAACCCCGGGCAAAAGCCCTGCTCCACGAAGCTGCAGTCTTACAGGAAAGGCCCGTGATGCTGGCGTGTGCAGTGTTCCATCAACCAACTGGTCCCAAGACCCTTTCCTTCTCAACCACCGGACTGCCAAGTGCTCAACACAGTCGTGCCAGCCAATAGCTTTGACACTCCAACACAGTCCTGCTGCTCATAGTATACTTCCGACGACATCCAATGCAACGCTTTTGTGCAACCCTCGGCAGGCGCCTGGCTACCACAGTGCATGCTCATCATCCTTGACAGCATCTGGCAACAGAGTCAGTCAAGCAGCTGGGTGCTACCAACTCGATACACCTTCACCGCCCTTGCCCCTTCCAACATGCACAATTCACACCTCAACAGTGCCAGCTCACACGACTCACTGGGGCTCCCAGCTGTATCAGGCCCAAGGCAACACATGTCCAACCACAGCATGTGGCTGTGTGGCGCGTGTGGCCGTCGTGACAGCAGAGGTCAAGGCCCTGTGAGACATCCCCGCACATCATCAACCAAGCCCACTTGCTCACACCCAACACTTAAACAGCCCACCACCACAGAGGGTCTCCACTCACGCGAGACAGGTGCTGCAGCTGCACACATTGCCCGCATGTGGCAGTGCGCATGAGGCAGCACACATTGCATGCGTGAGTGGCTCAACACACACCAATGCAGCCAGCCCAACCCAAGTCAGGTTCCAGCTTATCAGGCCTCGCCCTCTCTGTGGTTTGCTCATAGGTCTCCACAATGCCTTGCAGGCCTCGCCACTGAAGCATACTCACACTCAGTACCACAGCAGTGGTGCCTGCCCAGCATTCGAATTGGTTGCAGTGTGTGGCTGCACAACACTGCACAATACTGCGCATGCAATGACTGTAGGGGTGGCCGTATGCACCCACTCACACAGCAGTCTCAAGTCGGTGGCTCAGGCTGGCAACTTGTGGCGGCAACACTTGTAAGAGCAGCCAATCTCATTAGAGCAGCCACTGAGCGACTGCACTGCAGCACACTCCTGTAGTCCCAGGACTCATCACAAAGGCACACTGGTAGCATGCTACTGTAGTAAAGCTGCAGGAAGCACACATGTGCAACGCCAAGCTACCAGTCAATGTTCAACGGTGGTCAACACCCCAAGCAGGAGACAATGTGGCACGCTGTGCAGGCTGCACACGGCATGGAATGTGTGTGTAAGTGTGAGTGGGTGTCTCACACGCGGCGCGTGTGGCAGGGGGCCAATGTGTTGCCTACAACGACACCCCACTGGCTGACAAAAATTCAAGTACACCATGTGTAGCAGTCGCTATCCAAACAGCCAGCCATGCCGTGAGATGTCCTTCGCAGCACCAAGGCTACCAAGGAAACTCTGCCAGGACTGATGCTCAAGCAGTCGCCAATGCACAACCAAGGCACACAATCCAGAGTCGCAAGGGGCCGCACAGCAGGTCGCACTGGGTCGAAGCAAGACACTCACAGGCTTGTAAACACTCACCACGATGCAACCAGCCTCTTGTGTACAGCTGCCACCAGCAATGCAGCCGGCACTCACAGGGTGGCAGCCGTCGCAGCAATCAGCTCCGAGCGTCAAGGCGTGTGTTAGGCAGCCAACACAAATTAGCAAGAGCACATCACACCAGGTTATGCGAGCGAATTTACTGTGCAAGTATGCTCTGGGCAGAGCTGTACATGCATATGCTTGAGTCAAGCAGGTGGCTGCTGGCTCAAGACAGGAGGCTATGAAAGAGTATGCGGTGCTCAAAAGACAAGCAGGAGCACAGATGCACGGTGCGTAGTATGATGCCATCCTCCCTCGTCTGTGCCACACGATACTGTGTGTGCATGACTCGATGGGACCACTGCAGCAGCGGCTCGACAGTGAGCTGCATCCTTATGCCCTGTAGACCGAGCTATGACAATCCAGCAGCCCTCCTGGGGGCTGGGAGCAGCCACAGATGCAGCCACAGCAAGACAGCACTCACAGCAACACAGCACTCACATAACAACACCAGCTGACAGCCCCAGCACACGCACACATGCGTCTCCGGTGCCCCATCATCAAGGGGGGTGTCTGCACTGCAGGGCTCCCACACCAACAGTGCTCCCAGGCAAGCTAGCAAAAGTGAACAGTGCTTGACAAGTGTTTGTGGGCAGTATATGTGTGCCCTGCGAAGGAACCTGTGCGTGCCTACACAAGGCAGCCAGTGATGTGGACAAGTGTCAACAGCAGCAACTGAATGGAGTGCCAACTGCCTGCACATATGCCCTCATCCTCACAAACATCAGTACCTCTCAACAGAGGTGCTGCAATCGTTGTTAGCTCAAACAGTGTGTAGCCTCCCACACAGTCTCCGACATATTGAGGCTGAATGCACCCCACAAGAAACATTTTAATCAAATGACTACTTGAACCCACACACAGTCTATGTCCATGTGCTTGTTGAAAAGACCACAGCCAGCAGCACCCCCATCCCCAGCATACACACATACCCGCACACAGCGCGTGGCAGCCCCGCCCCCTCCAACACACACCATGGAGTCCGTGTATGTTGGCGGCATGTGACCTGTACTTGGCAATCTTTGAGGTGCTTTGGGCAAACACAACAAGCTGTGGCACTGCGGCCCTGCCCTGTGGCACCAGGCACCAAATACGCATCAGCTTGAAACCCAACAACATCAAGCACCAACCCGTCTGCACTCGCCATACAGCCCCCTGCTCCTCTGGATGTTCAGGCACCACAAAACCAATGCATCACATGCAGGATGCATGTGTTGGGGCTTGGACGCACCCCCCCCCCACCCCCATGCTCAACATACACAGCCAAGCTGCTATATCAAGTGATGCCACAGCAGGCTGCACTTCGTAGCAAGCCTGCCTGCCTGTGCACAGGCGCACACAGCAGGCCAATCTGAGGGGGCGTGGACCACATGCACAGCAGCCACCGGGTCGCGCGTAACATGTGCAGAGCTGTGCACTTCTTGACCCCACACACCATCCGCATACCTGAGCAGGCTTTCGTTCCATGCCCGCCAGCCGACAACACCAGCACAAGCCTGATCACAGACAGGGTGCACAAGGCATCAATATGGCAGCCGCATACACACAATCTGCCGTAACGACCCACAAACATGCGCCCACGAGCTTTCATTGCTGGCAGACTTGCAAACATACCAATGACACATGATTGAAACTGACGCATCAGACTATGTATGATGCGAGGGACAGCATTCGTGTTTGCGCCCAACATCAAGTCACGCCACAGACACACCGGCCACTCTTGAGGGCCACACCACAAAGGCCCTGCAATCCACAAGGGCCCTGCAACCACACAGTTGATACTATCAACATGCCCGTGTGGACCTGCAAGCTGGCTGCAACCAGCAACATGTGCAAGCAGCAACATGTGTGGCAGAGCTCAGCCAGCCCCACCAGACGCAACAGCAGGCCCACCAGTAATGCCACCCAGGCACCACAAGGCCCCAGCCAGCCAGCCCGGCACTGCCATGTCACACACAAGCCTGCAAAGAAGGTTGGCAGTGAGGTCACGCTGCGTTCAGATGAGTGTCAGCAGCCCGGCCACCTCCTGCCTCAGCTGAGCCTGAAGGGCCTCCAGCCGCTGCATCTGCGCCAGCTTGTCGTGCACAACAGCGGCCGCAGCTGTCGCCACCTCGTTGCCAACCACACACTGGCCCCCAGCCGGCGCTGCATTCACGGCGGGGCTGAAGCCAGGGCTGACAGCATACTGGCCGCTGTGAAATGTGACCTGCTGGGGGCTGAGTGTGACCAAGTCATTGTGTGACCCCACCAGTGTGTTGAAGCCAGAGCTGCAGGTGTCTGAGGGGCCCAGGCTGGCCAGGGTGTGTGCCTGCAGGCCCAGCTGTGTCTCTGACAGGCTGGGAGCTGCAGCCGCCCCATAGCCAAACAGCTCTCTGGACAGCAGCGCTGTCGTGCTGGCGAGCACCTGCTGCTGCCCTGACAGCTGCTGCTGCAGCGGCAGCAGGCGCAGCAGGCCAGGGCTCAGGCTGTCGTCACTGTGTGGTGTGCTGGTGGCCAGTGCTGCTGTGGTGACAGCTGGCAGCTGCTGCCAAGGCAGACCGTAGGGGTGTGGCAGCACCTGGTCAGAGTTGAACACACTGCTGCCGATGGGGCTCAGGTCTGCAGGCAAGCTGCCTGATGGGGACCCACACACACCCAGGCTTGCACATGAGCCCCCAGCAGTCTTGGCAGCTACCAGCTGTGCGCTTAACGCCAGCAGGTCATCCAGTGTGATGTCTTCACCAGGTCCTGCTGCATGCTGCAGGTGTGTGTAGCTGGCCTGCTGCAGTGTGCTGGGGCTGACGTGCCACGATGGCTGCAGGGCAGGGTCCACGATGCTGGCTGTGACAGGTATGATCATGTCAGCAGCTGTGCACAGGCTGGGCACTTCCTCCTTCACACCCTGTGATGTGTGAGACACCTGTGACGCGTGGGGCACCACCGACCGCTGCCCACTGTTGGCTACGCCACGCAGGCTGCCGTTGCTGCTGTCGCTGACACCCAGGCGCTGCAAGGCTGCTGCGGTGTCAGAACTGCCAGGGCCCATGCTGCGAGTAGACTGCAGTGCTGTCGGCGACAGTGAGCACACAGCAGGCGCCTCGCGGCTGCTGCTGTTGCTGTTGAAGGATGTGGCTGGCGCTGCCCAGCTGGCGTGCTGCTCGTCCCAGCTGCTGACGCAGGTTTCAGACAACATCACAGCGCCGTTCTTGGCTAGTAGGCTGTGGCTGTCAGCAATTGAGGAACAGGTCAGCAGCTGGTCACTGCTGGTGCCGCCTGTGAGGCTCATGCTGGCAGCCTGCCAGCTGAAAGCCCTGCTGGCGTGACTGTGTGTCGCAGGGCTGCACAACCCTGCGTTACCAGCACTGCTGACCGGATCTGACCCTGGAGATGATGCCGTGCGCCTGGCTGGGAAGCTGTGCCTGCCTGCAGATCTGTGGCTGGTAAGACTCCTGTTGCTGGTAGGTGGGCTCGAGCCTTCCAGCTGCCACTGGTTCATGCAAGGAGGAACGCTACTGCGGCTCAATGCCTTGTTATGGGGTGAGTGCTGCGCTGCGGGGCCTTTGCGAGCAGCATGGCCCGCACAGGCAACACTGCCCGGAACGTTCACCACGTGGTCTGGCCCGTTGTCTGCAACCGGGTTTGCGGTGGCTGACGCTCCGTGAGCAGGAGGTTTGACATCATACCGAGGTGTGAAGAAGCCTGTGCCCTTGCCCATGTCGCAGGTGGCTGGGATTCGGGCTGCACGCTTTGTGGGATGCCAGCTCTAAGCTACTGCTACAGCACTAGTCGTTCACAATAACAAATACATCGAAGGACAGGTTGGTCTAATAGCAAAGGGCCTTGCTGCTGGCAAAAGTGAACCGAAGCGTGAGATCGTTTGGGGTATTCATAAAAACAATGCATGAAGTAAGTACTAGGTGCGCTGCAACAGGAGGCCACTCATTGAGACTGTGGTTTCAACCCTACAGTTACAGACGTGTGGTCGATCTGGCTCATCCGAGGATCCTACGATGTCTAGCCCAGATACGCAGACGCGATCACTCATAATCGAAGCCTCAATGAAGCCTAGAAAACTCCCAAAATAGCTATCTAGACTTACGTTAGGTTATAACACGTACGATCAGGCCAGCTGTAGGATCACAGGCTGCCTGATCGGACCTGCCTTGACTATTCCTACGACTCACTGCCAGCCACACATCAGGCACCCAGCACACAACTTCCGACGTGGAAAACGTGCATTAAGATGTTTTTAGTGACTGTGCAGGAGTATGTGCTTTCTTCGTGCAGCCACGGTAGTCACATAGCAGGTGTCGTGTTTGGGTTGGCTGGTACTCACTCCGTTGATGGGCTTTTTTGAGTTGGAATCTGCGTGAGCAGGAGCCTTGCAATGACTGCGCAGGCGTGCTGCTGTCAACGCTTGTGCAGACGCCCCTGTATGTAGCTATATCGAACAAACACTGCATCAAGACACTGAGACATGACGCTTGCGACACTCCGAAGCCTGGCTGTTGATGTCTGAAGAACAGGTGCATGACGTGGAGGTGCACAGGCAGATCGATCTACAGTCACTGTCAGTTCGAATGCGACTGAGCACCAGACCTTCTGACATCCTGCTCAAACATTCAAGATAATATATGGAAACAACAAATCCAGCGTTGCAGCGGGCTGTGTATGCGTATTTGCACGATTATTGGCTGTGTTCGTGAACAACTCGTGGAGTGTCCACGAGTTCGTGAGACCTGCACGAACCCTTCACGATGGTCCCACGAAGAACCCCGTTGTCAGAGTGACTGCCCAGCTGTACTGTGCAATGTGCAGGGTCTGCTGTCTTATAACTTTGAATTTCATTCAAAAATGACTCGGTCAGCTATTGAAGTGAGCTGCACGAGCACGGCCCTCGGCTCTGTACAACAAAGACGTTTTGCTTATTACCTGCGTGCCTGGGAGGGCAAGCAGCCACTGTGTGCCAAGTGGCATGATCGCAAGTTACAACTGCATGCTGGGGTGTGGGGTGTGGGGTGATGAGGTAGCTTGGGTGGGACTTGTGGCCTCAGCGACCCACTGATTGACCTCAACTGACCACAGATAGACACTTGCTGACCTTCATATGGTGAAACATCGCCGCTGCTGCTGATGAGCTGTGTCAACCTGGGGGATGTGGTGGTGGCCTGTGCTGCTCCAAGCTTGCTGCAGTGGCCATATGGGGATGCAGGTGGCTGTCAAGAGTGATGCCGGCTGTTCCTGACAAGGGCTGATAAGGACAACTCGACACAATAGGTGACAAGCGCCATCATGATGGCAGGCCCACTGCTCACATGCTGTAGGAGTGCATGTGTGAGGCCTGCCTGCGGGGTCAAACAGGCCAGATTGCACCTGGTTGCCAACATACTGTAGCTGCACACTGCTGCATCATAGGCAGTGCCAGCTGCACAGCGGCAGCCAGTTGGGAGGCACTTCAGTTACAATCACTCAACCCCAGCCCAGCTCCCAGGCTGGACATAACACACATCCAAGGCAGCTGACCGTGGCAGGCAGCATCAGCCGTGCGCATCGCAAGTCTGCCACACACTAAATGGCACCCCTTCCCTACAGCTGCGGCTGAAGTCAGCTTCCCCCGGTGCATCGACCCAGCATGCCACACACAACCAAGCACAGCATGACCTGTTGCGCTGCCTGTGCAGATCACGGCAGCTCTACCGTGCACATCATTGTACGGCCGTGTCCCAGAAACCATGCAGTACATACTCGTGTGCAGAGCTTTGCCAGAGCCATGCCCACCATGAAGCTCTGTCGCCAAGACGCAAAGTGGTCATGTGCACATAATGAGTGAGGGGCGACACATCTGCACCACTGGCAGTGCTGCAGCCACAGGGTGTCAGAGGCCCTGAGGCGTGGCTGCCCCACTGGCAGTAGCACTGCTGTTTCTGGTCCCAGTGAGGACGCCGCTCAAAGGTGTGGCTTCCACTTGCATGCATGTGTACAGCAGCACAGCACCTGCTCAAACACTGTCAGATCTGGGCCTAGACCTGCTGGGTCTTCAATGACGCAGGCCACCCTGCTAATAAATTCGTAACCATGGACCGTTAACATGGCATGGTGCAAACCAACACCTGTTCACATGACCCAAAATGCTGTCAACATGCTGTCAAGATGCATTGACAAGCTTCCAGCGAGACATGGCTGTTGGACCGGCGTCACGGTGCAGTATCACACACTCAGGGAGCAGTCCCGGACACACACACACACACA
>QAXK01010553.1:0-15869 GCA_004335735.1 Chlorella sp. KRBP | reverse complement strand
GAGTTGTTGGTGGGTTGTGGTCACGGCACTTACCAGGGAAGGCAAACACAATTGTGAGGCCATTCTCAGCCAGTGCCTGAGCAAACCAGCCAGCACGTCCGTACAGCAGCATGAGCATGAGGCCTGTCACAACTGGGGAGATGCTGAACGGCAGGTCCAGCAGTGACAGCAGCAGCACCTGCACAGCACAGCACAAGAATGGGACGGCACAGCACGGCACAGCAATACTTCACTTCACTTACATGGCCGGGCAAAGATCGAGCGCCCGCGATGGAGCCAAACGGCTCATGGGGCGATACACATGCACACGGCGCAGCATGCTGCCATGATCCTCGATGGGGTGGCAGTGCCTAGTTTCAGTTGGATGCAAGGGCTCAACAACAGCGCAGGAGGAGACAACAACTGCGGTAAGCAAGCAGATGGGTATGGCCAAGACAGACCGCATCTCCAGGACAGCTGTGAACATGATCTGGTGTGTGGATCCACGTTGTACTGGGCACAGCTGGCGTCGCCACATCCTGCTGTGCCCTGTGTAAGGCATGGCGCCAAGGGCTCACCTTGCCAGGGAACTCGTTCCGTGTGATCAGGATAGCAGCCACAGTCCCAAACACTGTGTTGAGTGGGACTGCGATGGCCGCCAGCATCAGCGTCAGCTTGGTGGCATGCAGGAAGTCATGCTCCTGCACAGCCTCCAGGAATGGGCCCACCCCCTTGGCAAAGGCCTGCACAGCACCAGGACAGCACCACAGCGTGTGGTGCAGCACAGCACCAGGACAGCACGCCACCAAGCAGCACGACACCAGCTGCCTTTGGCAGCTGGGGCCCTTCCCACAGACACCAGATGTGGCGTGGCAACTCGGCAGCTCTGCTGCTGCTGCTGCTGCACACCCAGTGTTATGGGGCCAATAGCCCACAGGCAGGACTGGCTTGCCCAAAGACTGTGAAGCCGCTTGTATTGGCGATACAGCGTAGCCGAACAATGCAGCTCTGCCAGTGCTGCAAATGCTGATGCTGCAGTGGCTGATGCTGGAGTTGCTGATGCTGCAGTTGCTGTTTGTATGGCAAGAGCGGCTCCACGTGTTCATTATTGCTTCTGCTCCGTCTGCTCCTGTTGCTGCTGCCAACAGAGAAGTTGTTGTAAGGTCTCACCTGGATGAATACGTTGACAAATGGCAGTATCACAACCAGCCCAATGTAGGCTATAGCTACGCCCAGCAGTATCTTCTTTGTCGGTGTGTCAACCTGCAAAGCAGAAACAACAGCAGAGGCAGATCACTGGCGGTGCAGGCGTGACGGGTGGACAGGTCGCCCTGTGCAACCGCATCACTTTGTTAACCACTGCCCAGCATGCTTGTGAAGGGCAGATTGGATGCAACTGCTCACATGAAGAATGACAGACACCAAAAACACCTAGACGAGCGGCTGCTAGACTCCTGATGGGCATTGTTCACACAAACTGACCGCCGCTTACCGGTTCTCCTCTACCGCCCCCATGACCCCCCAAGCCTCCTGCTGCCCCTGAAGCACTGATCACAAGTTTTCGTCTGCTGATCTGTAGATGCCGTGTCACTGTTGCACCGTAGAGTGCTGAGCTGTGGTGCTGTTGCTGCTGCTGCAACACGGGCAGTTGTTGCGGTCTCGGCTGCTGCTGTTGCTGCTGCAGGTTCAGGCAGCAACTGCAAGGTCGGACGCTTGCAGTGATGCCACTCAAGCGCCTTAGAGCTAGAACAGATGCAGAGAGGGCATCTGGCACAGGCCGGCTACTGCTCGCTGCCTGCATCAAGGAATACAGTCGACCAGATCGAACACCGTGACAAATTGGCTACTTCCTTCAGGTCTTAGGATTGTCCGCGGTTCACTTTCGATCAAGCAATGTATCTGGATTCAAGTGATGGGTACTGCAAGGTTGTCGAAGGCTGATGGAAATGGAACTGACCTTCGACGGGCTTTGACTGCAGAACGAGGGCCGACAGGTGAGCCATCAGTATGCCCTGCAGGCAGATGATGCTTGATATCTGTTTTTTTATCTGTGATATGTCACATCGGGGGTTTCAGATGCCGGTAATTCCCCTTACCCGCATTTGCAGTGCACACTTTGCACCACCTGAATACCACCAGCAGAGCCCAAGTTCTGGTGCAGCAGCATGGCGTGCCGCAGGCACATCACCCTTGGTAGTCACACCTTTTCAAAGACATACCAGTATATTCAAGGATCTGATGGTGATAGGCCCCCTTTGCAGGGGTGTTGGATTGACAGGCTGGCAAGGAAGGTGAGATGTAAGCCTAGGCCTGGCAGTTGCTTCAAACTTCGAGAGGCGTGTCACCCTGGGATGGAGTCTAGTCATCTTCCACATGGCATCTCTGCCTGAAAGATAAAGCTAAGATGTTGCTACAGGAAGTGCTGTACCTGAACTGCATGCTGTGGATCCAAACCTGACCCAGTCACTGAGTGACTGCATAACCACTCAATTGATGCCTTGACGTGGTCAAGTAAGACAACGGCTCTCAGGGTTCTTGTAAGCGATCCTGATGAGTGGCATCATCACTGGTGACACCAGCAAAGCCCCCAACAAGGCTGCTCGTGTCTCAGCTTTGCTCTGCATTTCTCACCCAATGTCCAAGATCTCTATTGGGCCCTAGTTGTAACGACAAACCAGCCCCAGTATTTTACACACATAGCTGTGAACTGACACTCAACACAAATGGCTGTGACAAAATGCCATGGCCGTGCCAATTTTGGTGAAACACCACCACAGCGTCGGCCATCACACACGTGTGGAAGATCCTCGTCACAAGTCAATTGTGCAGCCCATGCACTGCAGGGCAGCTGCAATGCTTGCCAGTTGCTGCTGGCTGTATTCGCCCTTCCGCGCTGCAACTGCTGCAGCCACATCTGAGGTCATTGCGTCATCCGCCACATGCATGCCTGCAACAGCATCGAGCAGGACCACCACCGACCCACCCTCCTTGACTGGGTCAAACTCGATCACACGTGCTGCAGCCTCCTTGGCGATCATCCAAAGCCCAAAGGCATCGTCATAGCCATGCACACCCAGCAGCTGTACTGCCTCAGCCAGCTGTACAGGCTTCAGCACCTCAGAGCAGCGGATCATGGCCTCTGCCAAGACCCTAAACCCCCTGTCCATGGTGCTGAACCCCACAGGGTCCTCTGCCTCTGAGCCCAAGTGCTCAACCAGCAGCCGCAAGACCCCATACACCTCCTGGGGCCCCAGCTGAGCCGCTACAGCAGCTACAGCCCGTGCCAGGCTGGCAGCCAGCACAGCGTTTTGGACCTCGCGGCTGTAGCAGGCTTTTGCCAAGGCTGCCAGGCTCCGTGGGCTGCTGTACTGTGATATGGTTTCAGCCAGCTGAGCCACCAGGTGCTGTGTGCTCCCGCTGCCACTGTCCCTGCTGCCAGCTGCGGACAACAGCTGGTTTGTGTACTGCTCTACAGAGTTGCGCGCAGTGGCAACGAGAGCTGCATTGCGCGGCTGCTCCTGCAGCTGGCCCAGGAACAGACCCATGGAGTCAGCCGCTGCTGCTGCAGCACTGTGCGGCACCTGCCACCCGACCACAGCACCTGGCGCCGCTGCTGCGATACCGCTGCTGTTGCTGCTGCTGCTAGGTTCAGCTGCAAGGCCACTGCTGAAGCCAGCGAGGTCTCCGTCACTGTGCGCTGCGTCATCATGTGCTGCATCATCACAATCAGCAGGCAGGGCGACCGCTGCAGCACACGCCCCTGCAGCAGGCCTGGCCAGGCGTGACCCAGGTGCATGCATGCCGCCCGCCTCTGTGCTTCCAGCGCTGGCTGCAGCCGCTGCTGCTGCTACTGCTGCTGCTGCTGGTGATATCGGCGCAGTAGCAGCTTCTGTAGGTGTGCTGCTGTGGCCTGGGCCTGGCTGTGTCTGCTGCGCACCGGCAGCATCAGCATTGGCGGGGGGTGCAGCTGCTGGTGCAGCAGCCCGGCCAGCAGTAGGCATGCTTGGGGCTGCAGCAGCAGCTGTGGCGGCAGCGACAGCTGCCCGCGCTGCTGCTGCTGCTTCATGCGCGGCGGCCGCTGCCTTCTGGCCTGCCTCTGTGCCCTGCCAGGCCATCAGCCTCTGAATGAGGTCCTCCTTGAGCCCGTCATGGGACAAGCCATGCTGCCAGCACTGCTCAGCCAGCCATGGCTGCAACAAAGCGGCCGACAGCGTACCAAGGTGTGAGGTAAGAGCAGAAGCAACCACTGATGTCAGCACACTGTGGACGAACTTGTCAACGCAAGAAAGTGCTGAAACATCAATCCAGCCCACCAGCAAATGTAAGTGGGCACGAATGTATGACATCGCCTTTCGCACCAGTGCATGCTGGTCCATGGAAGCTCCAAGCCTTGTGGCGGTGCAGCGGCCGTCTGGAACTATGTGGAGCGCAGTGGCCTTGCAAATGTGGATTTAGTTGTATGGGAGTTGGTCAGCGTCTGCCTTTGAGTACGTGTCCTACAGGGTGTTGTGCCCACCTTGTTCCTGCGCAACAGCTGGCTCCTGCTCATGACAGCCACATCCTCTATAGCAGCGCGGCTCTCCTGCAGCACACCACAGCACAGCGTGGGGCATCAGTCTGCCATGCTAGTGACCAGCTCCCAAGCAGACAGGAAGGATGTGCTGACATCGGCCACAGCTCATGTGCTGCTGTATGCAGGGCATGGCTCAGACCTTGATTGGGACATGCAAGGCGGCATGACACAGGTTTGCCAGTGGCGTGCCAGCATACTCACTGTTGTGCGGCGCAGGGCTGCATTGCTTTCAGTCGCACTTCGGCGTCGCCTGCGGGGCACATCTGCTGGAATGGCGCTGTCATCAGCAGCAGATGTGGTTGTAGTGAACCCTCTGCCGCTGCTGCTGTATAGCTGCAGCCAAACATACAGTGGCTTCCATTCCAGGCATTTCAGAGCAGCACCACTGCACCCAAGTGCACAGCTTGGCCAGTTTGCTGACTGCCTGCGCTGCCCAACTCCTACTGGTACCTCTGAAGGGGCCAGTGGCATGCAGTGTGCCTGAGCTGAGCACTGCAAGTGGCGTGCATGGCTGATTTTACTCTGCCAAAGCCTGCGTATCCCAAAGCTATCACTGGCCAAGACACGCAACAGGCCGGTTCCACCTCCTGCTAGAAGTACTGTTGTCAGCTGTGTTACTGAAGCGCCACAGAGCATGCTGACCAGGTGCTTCAGAGTGTTTTTATGACAGAAAAGGTTGGCCAAGTTTGCAAATGTGCGTGGATTGCCTGTGATCTGCCTAGGACAGCGATCACCTTTTGTTGAGGGTGGACCCAGACGACAAGCGCTTCATCGGCGTGCACATAAAGTGTCATAGCATACAGTGTACGTTGTATCAGGGTGCCTCGGCAAGGAATGCCGATGCTCAGACACCGGTCAAGGTTTGAATTCGAGCCCTGGCCCATGTTCACCCACAGTCCTCTGTGGTCCAGTGTCTCAGATCCAAATCTGTGGTCCAGTGTCTCAGATCCAAATCTGTGGTCCAGTGTCCCAGGAACGTACGAATTCTTAGGCTAAGCCTGGACACGACTCTTGTGGCTTCAATATTGCTGTCAAGCTGCTCTACACCATGCCTGCAAGAGAGTAAGCCGCCCGCATGACTGACAGCAGTTCAAGGGTGGGCTCGCGCATGCATGGACTGGCAGGCTCAGTCACGGAGCAACACACATGCAAGAAGGTATTCAGCAGTGTTACCCGGCGTTATTGACCCACAAAAGTGTTCTATGTAAACATCAGCACTGGCTGTGGATGATGGCAGCTGCTCATACGTGCCCACAGCACTTGTACTTGTACGCCTCCGCCAGCTCGTCAGCAACTTGGGGTGCAGACATTGATGCACATCCTTCAGGACAGCACATCCTTCAGGACAGCACATGGTGATGAAGGGTCACAAACCCAACCTCAATGCTATATCCCTGCATACCCTCCAGTGGTGTTTCGCTGGCATCACAGCACCCTGACAGCAACACACCTCAACACTGCATGCAGCCCACATCGCCACAGAGGTCTGCGGCTCACGCATGACTAATCCACTGTGTGCGGCTGCCTCCAGCAGGGGCGCACTTGGGGACACACAAGTGACACGGCCCCTCCCTACCCAACAGACGCCTCTGCACGGGTTGCAATCCTGGAGAAGCCCCTGTGTACACCACTGGTGTCCCTGCACAAACACAGCTGGTGGTGAGGGTGGGTTCCACGCCCTTGCCTGCCTTACATAAGGGTGAATGCCCAGCTTGCCCATACGCACCCCCATCCACAAGTCATCCACGGGTGACAAACAGCAGCCAGGCAATTGCAATGTTGAACACGGTGCGGTTCCCAAGCCCCCTGATGGATGCTACATGTCCCACGCAGCACGCTGCATCACAGGCACAAGTGCGGTGGGCGCCAGTGGCGCACATCCTTCACAACCCATCCACACAGATAAGTCATCCACACGGAAACATGACATGGCGACCAGACAGTAACCCACCCGCAACAGGTGTGCCAAGCATTGCTGCCCCAGCAAGTTTCACACCAAATGCTTGGAGCGCAGTCACGACCTGGCTGTTTGTGGCACAAATCACACGGCGTTGATGGACTCAAAAGGGCCAAGCACGCAGTGGTGCAAATGCATGCGATGCATTCGAGCACAATGTGGTGCGAAGGCACACGCACACTACCCGAGTGACTGCATGCACCTGGTGCATACCAGATCCTCCAACTGCACACCTGTCAGTCAAGGTCCAGGCACATAAGGAAAGGGGAAAGCATACTCTTTGCCGGCAGTGTTCATAAAGGCACAGTACAGCTGAAAATCAGCACGTTCCTCAAAGCATGGCATTGCCATCAGCTCACTGAGTACTACAGTGTATGTCCAAGCGGGCCGAAGAGAAAATACCCAACGGCGGCATGCATACTATGTGAATGGAGCTAGCAGCATGGCCAGTGACTGTTCGGCTGGCTGCACAAGCAGCCTGTGAACAGAGACCAGGCCGTCAACCACAGCAGACGATGGGGTCAAGCATACCGATGGGCTCAAGCATATCAACATAGCCGGCACCAACCGATGGTGCTATCCCTGCCGGGCCTCAATGTTCAAACATAGTGACTTTTGATGGCACCTCTGTTGTGGGCCATAGCTCACAGCCGACATGCTCAGGGGTCACTGTCGCCCAAACATCAAAGCCTGGGCATATGCGGCTGTTGTATAGGTGCTACATCGTCCAAACTCAAGAGGCACACTCATGTACCCTTGTCATGGTTGCCCACAGGCTGGCCGTACAGATGATTTTGAGTGCTGGCACACCTCGATATAATGTATCTATATTTCCACACATGCACAGGCGGTACGCCATTGCGCGGGTGCTGGTGCACCCACACACAGCAGGCGGGCACAGTGGGGCAGCCCAATGTGCAGCATGCTTGGCAGCCCTCCCATATATTGAATTGCCGAGGGGCAGCGCCAAGCCTGCACCCCGGCATGCTGCACCTTCGTTCATGCAGGCTGACCCCACCTCCCCAGCCTACTCCACACCCTAGCGATAAAGAATAACCTGACACCGCAACACGGCAACACAAACCAGACTTGGGTCCAGGCACAGTAGTAGATCCAGCACAGGGTGCCAGACACCCGAAAGATGCCAAAAAGGAGGGTCGAAGTGCCTGGTGAGTCGCTGCAAGCAACCTACTCAACCCTGCCGGCGATTCTGAGCTTGCTCCAATCAAGACCCTGCACACAGCCAGGGGGTAGAGAGGAAGCAGGACACAGCGCGCACGTGCTCCCCAGCAAACCCTGTGGCAGCCTGCCTCAAGGCTTCTGCCCCCTGCCCATGTGCGTCCCTGATGGGCAGAAGCTCGCGTCCCACACATCAAAAACACAAGTATTGACACGTGTGCAAGAGGAACCCCATATAGCAGGGTTGTTTTTGATTTGCAAGGGCAGTCCCGTACAGAACTGACACAGACAGCAGTCCTACAGTCTTGCCGGCCTGTCAGCCTCATGCATCCATTTCCGTCCACAACTACACAGGCCCGTCAGTCAAGGTGCACATGCAGGAGTCAGCGCCCATGAGCTGGCACCCCTCCTGCCATGTGACCCACGATGGGTTGTGGGTCAGAGCCCTCACCACGAGCTCACGCACCCCTCAGACAGCATGCATGTTCGGAGCTTGATGACGCAAAGCAAATGCCCTGCGGGACCGCGCACACAGCCTGCAGCACGACAGGACCCGACCCCTCACCCAACCTGTGGCGAGGCACGCGCGACGCCAAGGCTAGATGCACAGCATGGACGGTGCTTATGTTCCACACCAGTCTTCTTGGCAGTACCACAACCACGCAAGCTGCGCTTAGGCAGTACTATGACACGAGCTGCTCTCGAGCTGTGGAAGGGAATGGGAACATAGCAGAAGTTGTGCCACCAGTCAGGACGGGTGAGAAGGATGCTGCAGTGCGGCACACCTGTGCACGCGGTGAATGTCAGGCCCCAACTCCCAGCACCAGGCACATCCCCAAAACTGGTGCCAACAGAACTCACTATCAGCCAGTGCCTATCAAAATGCCCAAGCGGCACAAGTGCACATCCTGACTCCAACATCAAGGCTGTCTCGCCCTTACTGCCGCGCCTAGAGCTCACACCCCTAGGGGTCACTCCTTAAACAACAGCCCAACCCACAGCAGTGATGTGACCAGGCTGATGGAGGCATGCCTGATATCACACGACAGGGCCATTTGAGCCCTGCATTTGAGCTGGGGACCAGCCACGCCTCAGCACAACCAGCGCGATGCTTGGAGTGGACTGGGCGGACGTGGGTGTTGCCACAGGGTGCTGCGGGTGTGTGCCTCAACAGCTGGAGCTACCCATGTGAGCTGGCACATCAACACCGTCAAAGGACAGATCTTTAGGCCACCTATGTAATACAACGACAACACAATTGCTGGTGGCAGGACACTCATGTGACAGCACATGACCGGCAGCACGCGTCAACACTTCTGTGTTGCTGGTGGCAGGCGTGGTGGCAGGCGTCGCAGTCAACCTGGGGGCAACCCGCAGGGGCCAGCCACCTAAGAACACGATGCTGCAGCTGCCGTCAGCACACGCCACGCTACCAAGTGCGTGGGTGGGTGCGCACAGAGCTATGTAGACTATGCAGGTGCAGCAAGGTCAACATAGTGCCTGTCAAGCCTGCTGCCAAGCATTTCAAGCTCTCCAGATTGAAAGAAGGGCTGTGGGTGCCCGTGCACGCACCTCACATGGATGTGGCCTCAGAACCACACTTGCATGAGCAACACTACAGCTGCAGGTGTGTCATTGCTCCGCTCGTACAGAAACATGACGATGTTGTCCTTTTCTGGCACGTCATTGTGCCACAAGGGACGGCACCCTTCAGACCTCACCTGTGGAAGAAGCCACTAATCTCTGGTGCTGTTCTAGGGCACACACCAGCAGCTTGTGCAACATTCACCAGCACACTCGATGCTGGGCGAAACAGGCAGCACAGCCCACAAGAGCACAGGCCGCTGGGGCCATGGCTTACCAACGACTGCTGCAGTGGGCTTGAGCAGCAGGTGCCACAGCTCTACCTTGTCGAGCAGGTGGCAAAAGTGCGAGAAAACTGTCAAGAAAGGAATGACACAGCAAGCGCCAGGCCCCCGGCCTCCTGCCTACACACCATATCCTGCCAGGAGGCCCCGGCAGTACATTTGGGGCAGTACACATGAGGTACTTTGCCAAAGTACGGTACTTTGTTTGCAGAGGGCTCACACCAAGACTGGGACTCAAACACAGTGCTCACGCTAAGCTCAGTACCCCAGATACTCCTTTGACCCACACCATGTGTTCACAGGCAAAGGCTTGAGAGCTACCACGCAGACACAGCCGGGCACTGCCTTACTGTAAGCAGACAAGGCAACAACCACACCCACACAAACACCAGGCCCCGTGGCCCGATGCTCACAGACACGCTTGCACAGTAGGGTCACTTGCGCAGTATCAGCCACACAGCAGCCCACAGTGCATTGCAGGACACGCCGCAGGCAATCCAGGCGCTGCAGCGGCCATGGTGCCCCAGACGTGGTTTGTTATGTGGGTGCGATCCTTCAAGCCTGTTTATTTGGCACGAAAGCTTCGTGCAGACTCACACACACATTGGCTGCTTGGAAGTGTGTGACCCAAAAGCACAACAGCAGCCTTCAGGCCTCACACCCATATGCCATCAGCTGCTGCAGCCAGTGACAACAGCACCTCCCTGGGCCTGTCTGCTGAGCAACACAAACAGCACGCCCGCAAAACTCCCCGCACGAGGCTTATGGACGCTCCCATCCGCACTGGCCCTGCTAGCCCCCGGCCATGACTGTCTTATGTCAAACTTGCTGCAGCCAGGTCGCATGCCCAGGCCTACGCCGCAGCCGGCCTGGCATCCGTTGTGACCTGGCTGCAGGCTGCATGCCTGCAGACTAGCAGAACACTGCCGCAAAACCAGCATGTTGGCTGACGGCATGAACACACAGCACCCAAGGAAGGGGTGATGTGTGGGGCGGTGATGGTCCAGCACATCTTCTATGCACGCCGCCCTGCATATATACCACCAACCACTGCAGACCCAGACCAGCCACTCAGGCTCACCAACAAACTCATGTGTGTATGCGGAGCACATGTAGCAGGCCCCACACACTCATCCTGTGCGCACCCCTTCACAGCGCATGCATGAACAGTCCCTCTGCCATCTGTGGCCGCAGGTCAAAGCTTGCCCGGGGTGTGCACCCTGCGGTGCTGAGCTGCCCTGCACCCACAACACCCGCCCCGCCCTGGCCAGACGCCGTCAGCTGCAGCTCCAGCTGCAGCGCCCTCTGTGCTGCTGCCACCTCGGCTGCTGTGTTGCTGCTGAGCCAGTCAGCCATGGTGCCCTCATGCGCTAGTGGCTGCTGTCTGACACAGGACTGGGCCGAGCAGGCACCACTGCCAGGCAGGACCTGGGGGTGTGCCAAGGCTGGCACACCAGACACGCCCAGGCCAAAGTCGCTCAGGGGCGCGGAGGTCGCACTCATGGCTGGCACGAAGCCACTGAAGGAGGTGCGCTGCTGCTGGAGCGCCAGCGCATCAGCCATGCACACCTGTGCAGCAGCTGAATGCACGCACGTGGAGCCCACGCTGCTGTGGGGGCAGGCCAGGCTGGCGACTGCAGCAGAGGGCTGGTACAGCTGGGAGGACAGCACAGCCGCTGTCAGTGCATCAGCTGAGTGGAACAGTGAACCATGCCCCAGGCTGTCGCCTGATGGTGTGGCGGACTGGTACAACTGTGCTGGCACGCCGCTGAGGGCCCGGGGCACAGACTGCTGATACAGTGGACTCAGCTGCACATTTGCCGCAAGCATACTGTCCTGCACTCCGCCTGACAAGCAGAGCGTTGCTGCTGCTGCTGCTGGTGCTGCAGCGACACTGCTGATGCCTGCAGCGGCAGCACCCGCGCGCGCCTTGCGCAGCTCCACCTCATTGCGCAGCGTCAGCAGCTGCTGCAGCGCTGCGTCCAGCTCAGCCTCCAGCGCACAGTCAAGGGCGTCACGAGTGCTGTCAGGGTCCATGGCAGGGAGCGGTGTGCTGGCCGCCTGGTGCAGTTGCGCTGCCACCAGGCCGGTGCTGCTCAACATGCTGCTGGCCAGCAGATCGAGGGCTCCTGCACCACACAGCGGCATACCGCTGTAGGACAACCTGCGCCCAGCACCTGTGCATGGCCTCATGGCGTCTGTGTCCTGCAGCTGAGGCGCCAGCACGCTGTCAGAGACAAACAGGTTGCCTGTCTGCTGCACCTGCTGGCTACAGGGCGGTGAGGACATGGCACCCAGCTGCTGCAGCAGCAGCTGCTGCTCGAGAGCACTCCGCACCCTCAGCTGCAGCTGCTGTGCCAGCAGCTGTTCTCCATGCAATTGCTGGCTGCCAAGATGCACGCTGCCCTCCAGGATCTGTGCTGTGCTGCTTTGCACTGGCAGCGCGTTGACTGGAGTTGAGCTGCTCAGCAGGGCAGCCCCAGCAGCACGTGGCCTGCACGACTCAGCCGAGACTGTGTTCCAGCCAGCTACCTGCCCCTGCCCGGCGGGACAGCCACCAGACTGCTGTGCCTTGCCTGTGCTGAAGCTGGGCACACACCCTGTGCTGAGGCTGGGCACTGACAAGCTGTTGCGCATGGTGGGGCCAGTGGGCCATCCAGGCTGCACCTTCCTGGTGGAGCACGGCTGGCTGGTGAAGCTGTCGCCGCTGGTTGCCACACCCTGTCCTTGGACCGCAGGAACAGCCCTGCGGCTGCTGTCGTCCAGTGAGAAGCGGCCATAAGCTGGCTGCGTCGCCGGGTGAGCCTGTCCTGGACCTACACCGCAGGGGGACTTGAGTGCTACGCCCGCATCTTGTGTTGTTGCAGACTGCACTGACATGACAAAGCAGCTGTTACTGTGCTGGGGCGGCCTCCGCACTGAGTGCATGCCAGCTCCAGGGGCTGCAGTGCTTGTGCAGCTGCTGAAGCTGTTTGACCTGCTGCTGCATGATCTGGGTGTGCCGACTGGAGAGACTGCAGTCTTCTGATTGGACTGCTGAACCTTGCTAACAGCACCGCTGCCTTGCTTCAAAGCTGCTTGTAGCGCAGCTGGAAAGTAAACGCCAGTTCCACAACTGGCACCTGCACAAAAAGCACCAAGCGCCTTGAGTTGGGTTGGTCTGCATGTGGTTGCGGGGCTGACAGAGACTGTATGCATGTACCACTTGTGAAACCCGTATGAATGGCTACTGTGGCAGTACTGTGCAAGGTAATCGCTACTCGGAACGGATCTGCGTGGGGCAGGTGTTCGTCATACGAGACAAGCAGCACACTGCAGCCCATTGCTGGTCACCGGAGAGAGCACACGATGTTTAAGTGCTTGAAAACTCGTAACATAGAAGCCGTTGGGAGTAGTTCGTGCTGTTGTGCTCCAGTGTGTGCTCACCGTCCTTTGCCTTTGTCCCGTCCATCCTGAACTTGTTGGCAGCCGGGACTGCTTATAGAATCACCAGTCACTACTGTTTATAATGTGCAAGCGTAGTCAGCAATCGCGTCCAGCCAAGAGCCCGTCCCGGCCTGCAAGACACTACGCTCAGCGTCACTGGAGCAGACTCGTAGTTTCAAGATATGCACGACGGCTGACAGTGTTGTGGTCCAAGCTTGATGTGGCACAAGCTTGAAGTGGGGGAGCACGACGAAACTCTCCGAGAACAACGGATGGGTGATCGACCTAACAACTTTGAATTTGACGTCCTATTTGATAGCCTCGAGACAGCAAGCATGCACGCATGTCCTCGCAACACCCGGCACAAGAACCTCGTGGGTTGAACCCAGAGTCTGGTGATGAGTCCATTGTGTTGGCCGTTCGTTAGTTGTCTGCAGAATAAATGCATATTGAAGCACCTGTGAGAGCAGAAAGCTGGGTTTCCACCGCTGTGGCACAGTGCACACCTCTTCGTCTGCTTTTTGCGACTTGTGCACGGGATGCACTCAGCCATGAACCACAGGGGAAATCATCTGACTAACATACCTTTCTCACAATGCGATTTCAAGCACGCGAGCACGCGGGTGTCCAGCAGCCTGTACCACCTTACTGCAGTCACTCAGTGGCTGAGCCAGTGGTCGAGGTCCCCATCGCTCTGTGACTGTGCTGCCTTGGCGGTTAATAAAGTGGTTGAGGTCGTGTGACTGACTGTCCGTATCTGTTGTGCCATGGCTGTCATGACTCACCGACGTGTGCAGGCAGGCCATGATCGCTGCCTGACCTGGATGTGCAGCTTGCAAGACTGTTGGGTGCAAGTGACTGACTGTCCGTATCCATTGTGCCATGATCGACAGCTTGCTGTGAGGAGAAAAAAAGGGTGTTGGGGCTGCGTGATCTGCAGCTTGCTTGTTTGCTTGCGCTGTTTGGTGTGGTACTGCTGACCAGGCAGAACACCCGGCAGGCAGGCGAATGTGCAGCCTCTGAGCTCATACGGCTGTGAGTAATCCCGCATGTGCCACGCACGTGTGCGTGTGTGGGCTTGCCATCACAGACCAATCAGCTGCTGTGCTGGACAATGAAGCGTTGCTAGCTCTTGGCGTAAGCAATGTTGCCATCCTAGCAACAGCACAAGCACCTGTACTACCGACTATATCACAGCCAATGCTTTCACAGCCACTGCAACAAGCAGCACGTACTGTACTGCCAGCAAAGAGGCGCTGGGCCCCAGGCGGGGCGCCAGTAATCCACCAGCTCTCCTGCACAAGATGACACATAGGGCCCGCTGCTGAGACGCACGCGCTGGGCCCAGCCTCGCATGCTCCATCACAACAAGCAGACATGCCGCAACACGCAGGGCCAGCAACATATAGTACAACACAGGCAACTCAGTACACCACAGCAAACTCCGCGTCATTCCTAGTAGTACAGCACACCAGGCGGCCTGCCCTGCAATGCAGTCATGCGACCCATGCAATCAGGGTGCTCTACTAAGCACTGGCTGGCAGGACCTGTTGCCGCACGCGGGCAATCAGCTGCATTGTGCAGGCCTACACAGCACAGCGGGCAATAAGCTTGCAGCAGACAACAAGCCAAGGGGTGGCCCTTCAACAGGGTCCAACCTGCCATGCCCTGCACTCCACAGCTGCCAGGACACAGCTGTCACAAAAAAAGGAGTCTCGTTTGCACGATGCAACGCGCCAACGACCCTACACACACCGATGACTGAGTCCCGTGTGTCAGTGACACAATACACCAACCACATGAAGGCAGCACAATTGCAAAGGTGGTGCGTGCATATGCCGCCAACCAATGATACTGGCTACCTGCTATCAACTGTAGGCAAACAGCAATGTCATAATACAATCATGGTGTGCCATGACATGTGGAGGCCAAACACAGGGCTATATAGTACAGACGCATACCCAACCACAACATGGTGGCTCAGACCGCTGCCATCCCACAGGGCCTTGAGCAGGAGTGACGTCACTGTGCACACAGTATCAAGCTCAGCACACTGGTGCCAGCACCCGTGGCTCAGCCCGCTGCTCTGCCATCCCCCAGGGCCTTGAGGGGCTTGGTCAGGCGCTGGTACATGTGCCAGCGGCGCATCGCGCGTGTGGCTGCTGTCGCCAGCTCAGCCATGCGCCTGGCAGCAGGGTCCCGCAGGTTGAAGCTCTCCTCGCTGCTGCTGCTGCTGCTGCTGCTGGGACCGCCCTGGGTGTTGAAGTCCACGTGCCTGCTCCAGAAGGAGACCCAGGTGAAGCCGCTGTCAGTGCTGCCACCAGAGCGGGCAAAGTCCTGCTGCGCACGCATTGCTGCTATCGCCGACTGGCGGTTGCGCCAAGCCCTACGGCAGCAGCAGCGGCAGTTGGATGTTGCACTGGCCGCGATCTGTCTTGCGAGTGTCTCGAAATGCGCGGCAACGTGAGCTCAACATCCACCACGTCCTGAGCCCGATTGCATGCACGCTTAGGCACAACAGGGTGTGCCATCCAGCAGATGTACCATGGAAGCAAACCACTGCCCACACTGCACGCCAGGTCACACGTCTTGCATGCTATGCACAGTCATGCATGCAGCCACCCCCCCCCCCCCCGCACCTGTGTGCCTCTTCAAAGACGTTGCCGGGTGACCTGTGGTTGCGCAGCATGATGAAGGCATCCACCCGCTCCATGTTCTCCAGCACAGCCTCCAGCATGGACAGCTGGGGGGATGTCACCTGCACAAGGGGGGGGGGATTGGCAAGTGAAATAATATCACTGTTGTTCATGGTTCAGGATATACCTGAACACCCCTTTGAGAGCCAGTGTGGCTCATGGGGAGATACAGAGGAAATGGTGCAAGCGCT
>QAXK01010551.1:0-10015 GCA_004335735.1 Chlorella sp. KRBP | reverse complement strand
TCTGTTTTGGTGTTAATTCTGGAACTGCGACCTGCAGGCCCGCCAATGGCGACAGCTGGTCGAAAGCAGCTTGATATTGGACATAAGCCGAGGCAATGCACTCGACTTTAGAGCGGACAGCCGCCGATGACTGGGTTTTTTCAAATGAGACTCACAGCTGTCCCGGCATTCTTTTCGAAAGGCACATGCCGCAGTGCAACCTTTGCCTGATTTGGGCAGCGATCAACGGGGACAGCTTGCAGAGTCAGCCTGCCTCGGCAGTGTCGCCATTCCGGCCTCAGTACCTGCCCACTCTGCCTGTTGCACCCGCATGCCCAACATAACAGCTGTAGCGACGTCGACAGCGGCCCAAGACAGTTTCAAGTAGCTTGCGCATGGGTGTGTCGCCCCCCTCATATCGCCCGCTTCCTTCCCTGTGTCCTCCTCGCTTGTGTTTCCAGGTGCTTGACTTGGCAGCAGGTTACACGAGCAGCAGTCTTGGGATGGCCCCATGTCGTGCACATATCTGGCTTCGCACACAGCATTGCCGAGTACTATAAGCAACAACAGCAGGCGCAGCAGCAGGGGCAGGCCAAGGAGCAGTCGCAGGAGCAGCCACAGGCGGCAGATGTTTCAGCCTCAGAAGACCCTGCCAGTCTGGTGTTTCTGTTGGGGCATTTTGGTATGCTAGCACAAGCAGCGTTCGGTCCTTGCAGTGCTGCTGCTGCTTCTGCAGGTGTTTGGTTTTGTGTCTGGTGCAGTGAGGGCAGTCTCGCTGTTTTGTGTCTGTGGTAGCGTGTGTGCACTTTGTCCCCAAGTATATGTTTTGTAGTACAGCTCAGGGTTGAGGTCTGGTGGCAGCTGCATTATTCACCTAACCAACTTAGTTCAGGGCAGACTCTTGGGGCCTCCTGCATGTGATGTGTCCATGAGGTCACCCTGCTTGCAGCTACACCAGACATGTGCGCCCCTACTTGTGCAAGGTATAGTGGCAGCCGTGCTGCTGCCCCCAAACTGTGCCCCAAACTGCACTGGGAGACTGCTGGTGCAAGGGCAGAGGAGTGTTGTGGTTGGATGGCATCCCAGCCTACATTGCCCCTGTACAGTCAGTATATTGCAGTAGCACCGGCTTCGAGCCATGGCAGGCAGTAGTGTCCTTGCCTGGTAAGTCTATGTGCAGTTGTGCACTGTGCCGGTGTGACGCGACAGCTGCCTTGTTTATCTGTATCAAGCTTGGTGCTTGTCTGAGCTCTGCGGCTTTCTCGTTTTGTGTGTTGTGTTGCACCTACTACAACACGACAGCCTCTGTGCGTTGGCGCTGTGTTATGCCACAACTGCTACAGCGCAATCTCTGAGCTGTTGGCTTTGCTGTAATGCACCGGCTACAGCATGATAGCCTCTGAATGGGCTTTCATCTTGGAGCACACGCTACGCCAAGATAGCGCTGAGCTTTCAGGCACGTGTTATACCTGCTACAGAAGATGGGGGGCATGCGCAAGCATGGGTGTTTGTGCTGGTATTTTTGGCATGCCAACGCTCTATCAGTGCCATGGGTGGCAACACTTGTCAAGATCAACCTAGACTGGCAGGATGGAGGTGCAGATGTGCTTGCCTGGTGTCAGCAACGCACGGCTGCTGCTCTCCTGCGGGCATCAGAACGCGATACCTTTGGTGCCACACTGCCATTGCTCATGAGTCACTGTGGGTGAGTAAGCAGGGCTCTGGATCTGTACCCAGCACATGGAAATGCAGCAAGGCATGCCCTGCGTAGTGGGCATCCTGTTCCAACGGCCTGAATCCAGGCAACCATCACCTTGAGGAGCCATTGTCCTTTAATGATGCCCGGGTGTCTCTTCAATTACACGGGACTGCATTGGAGTTGTGCTGAATGCACATGGGCATGTGCATTGGGTTTGGTTTGGGCTGGTCTGCCAAGCTGATGCTGGTAAGGTATGCCTGTGTATCGTGGGAGCTGCCCCGCCATCTGCCGCTGTATTTGTGGTATGTGCAACTGCACTGCTTGGTGCTTGGTGCTGGCTTGACCAGAAGTGTTCACAGTGCACCCTGGCACGCCCAACGCATCTAATCTTTTTCGCCACAAATCATTCCGCCGTCAGCGACAGATTCGTTGCAACGGGAGCGCTGTTGTATCCATTTACTGACAACGTCTTCCCTAGACGAATAGGCAACTCTTGAGCAGCCTCCACTTCTTTCAGGAGGACTTGTTTGTGGTGTTGAATGCAACGTGCATGGGTGCATGTGATCTGCAAGGCTCAAGTCAGACAGCATGTTGCCAACAGCCGCGGCAGCTGGTGGCGGTTTCTGAGCCAACTGGCTGCAGCTGGGGTTGTCGACTTTGGTCAGATAGAAGGACCG
Source organism: Chlorella sp. KRBP (assembly GCA_004335735.1). Taxonomy (NCBI): domain Eukaryota; kingdom Viridiplantae; phylum Chlorophyta; class Trebouxiophyceae; order Chlorellales; family Chlorellaceae; genus Chlorella; species Chlorella sp. KRBP. Next base: position 7,660 of record QAXK01010551.1, on the reverse strand, counting down.
GGTCCGACCCGGTGTGCGAGGCTCACATGAAAGCATCCCAAACACACGTGTTGTGGTACACCAATGCATGACTCCTGCTGCACCAGTGAGTGCTTTGTGGTGTGGTTTTGTTTGGCGGTCATACAGCTGTGTGATGTGCCAACCAAGGCTACAGTCAGACTTGCCTCTCGTGCCGGTGTGTGGGTCTGTTTGGCGGTCATACAGCTGTGATGTCCCAACCAAGGCTTCAGTCAGACTTGCCTCTCGTGCCATATGGCTGGTGTTGGAGCCACTTTGAGGCATCCGTGACTGGAGAGCTTCAGGCAGTGCATCCAGGATCCGATCTGAGGGTTGCTGGCCCTGATAGACAGGCATGCAGTGCTCCTCTGAGAAGGAAGAGAGCCGCTTTCCCTCGAGCGCTCGGGCGACATCGCCATGCTGGCACTGCGTAAGAAAACACGTGTTGAGGCCAAGTGGCTGACTGTTTGCACTGTGTGGTTGCAGCTGCAGCCAAAACTTTGGGAGGCTTGTATTTGGTGTTGTGGCTCTGTGGCCTGGGTGGACGGCTGGCAAGACCTTTGTCATTGTGTTATCTGCTCCAGGGATAACAGAATATGCCTATGTAATTTGCATTGTGCTTGCTAGCCACCCTGTTAGCATGCAAGACCAGCACAGCATTCACCCACTCTCCCAAGCTTTGTGCACAGACTTGCCAAGCAGTAGCCAAGAACTCAGTCTCAGCTACATTGTACAAGTAGCCCAGCTGTACAGAGCTATGCACTTGCATTGGTGCCACAACCATAGGCAGATGGAGCCTCCGGGCAAAGCACGCGCAGGAAAGCACACGGGTACCATTTGTGACGAAAGAAGTCTGTGCACTTTCTTTTTCACTTCACATGAGAGTCTCATCGTCCATAAACGTTTTGCCAGCATTGCTGTCGAATGGCTGGCTTGACTGCATGGGCTGACACAGATAAGTGCAGTACCGTTACACAATGCATATGGAGACAACATGCCTTGAATCCATATCAGCGCCAAGCATTGCTTGCTCAGCAGCTCAGTGCTTGCATGCATTGTCAGCCTGAGGTGTTGAAAGAAACCAACAAAGCAACAAAGAAGCTGTGCAGCCCCTGCATTGCATTCAGCACAGCCTGTGCGGCCTGCAAACACGTGACCCTGCCATGACATCATGCGATGGTGGTCTCTGTGCATGACAGTCACTGACCACGTGGCACCAACAACGTGCCTGCTGCACCACCCTGGAAACACAGCAGTACTTACCCACACCAATTGTGTTTCATGCATTTAGAGTCAAGGTCACAAGTTGTCCTAACATGTCTCGGTATTCTACCCGGTAGAGCAGCAGCCCTACTAGGGACAGCCCAGTCGTACTATGGGGCACAGCAGCCCAGTCGATTCCGGCCGCGCACTTGCATCCATTTGCAATGCATCCAGAACCTGCCAGGTGCACTGATACCTTGAAAGGCACATACCAACCAGTATCAGCGACACCCTGACATGCACTGAAACCGTGCACTGCATGGTGCACTCACAACTTGCACTGCCCATACATCTTCCAAGGCACTCATGCCTCTCAAACAGATCTCACAGTGCGTGCAACCCTCCAAAGGTGCTGAGCATCAGCGGTGCATATCACCTTGAGCTCAGAGCTTGACATGCATGCATGCATGTCAAGCAAGTTTCCTGGAAGGCATATGCCTTCCAGGAAACTTCCTCTGTCTCACAACACACCCATGGCGGCCAATGCAAGCCTCCCGTGGATGTAAGCAAAGCATTCTTGAGCAGAATTGTTTGTTGCTCGTTGCGAAGTTTCGCTTCTTGACGACAGCCTCCCTTCTTTCAAGTGTCTTGATCTTGCCCCGGACCTGTGCTGACATTCCACAACATGCAGAGTTGCATGATCAATGCAAGTTGGATAGAAACACCTGTAAATCTTCATTACTGTGCATCCCGGCTGTCGATCGGCAAGGCGGATTTGGCCTGCGGGTGGTCTGTCATTCCAGTGAGGTGTACACATGTGGCGCGAGCTCGCCTCGAGGCGTGTGTTGAAGCCCGACCTGTGAACATGCATGCTCCATCCGACTGGCGCTCAACACGTTTTCTGGATACCATTCATACTTGAATACGGCGATAGCCCTCCCAGGCTTCACAATCGTACAGTAATCTGGTATACATGTCCAGCGCGCGTGGGTTAGACGGTCCAAGAAAGAGACGTTCTGGGCGTGCAAGCGGTGTAACCAGCGCATTGACATGCTGTTATTTGTGTTTGTGGTTGGTAGTGTAGTTTATGCCTACAACGCCTCAGCTCTTCTAGCTAGTCACGCTTCTGCAGTTGCAATTGCAACGGTATTTGCTTTACCGGTGAAGTCTTACCGGTAGTGCTGCGGCCACTTCACACATGCTGGAAGGTTGAAAGCTTCGTTCTTTTCTGTCAGCGTGCTGCAGGCAAGCACGTGCTGCAGGCCACAGAGATCTCTGTGTTCTAGAACCCCTGCCAGCAGTTGCAGTTGGACATCGCTTACAAGCTAGGTCTGGATTGCAAGCACGACACCTAAAAAAGCAAGCACAGGTCAACCAGGCAATAATTGTGCAGAAACCCCCCAAAAAAGTGACAAAGTCGCACTCCCAACTGCGCAGAAGTGAAGCACACATTCGTTCAAGGCACCTTGGACAAACAGCTGTCATAGGATTTGAAGGGTCAGTTGGGGGTCCATGTTGGCCGATGTTGCTGATTGGTTGGTTGATGCATGCTATATTTGGTGCAGCTGAGCTCGTACGTGCTACCTTCCAATCAACGAGCCCAGGTTTGCTGTCCGAGCTACAGTATCTGCAGGCAACACTGCGCAACCTTCCAGCCCAACTCATTTCTTATAGTTTCAACGATCAATCCGTCTTTTATGATGGCTCAACGCACCTTGCCGAGTGGAGTGTGCAGTGCAAGCGCAGCAGGGCAGCAGTGCTTAGTCTTGGGCTGAATCTTGTGAAGCATCGAGAAGACCTAGTTGACGCTCTATTATACTATTCCCACGAGTATGCAAGGCTTGAATGGCTCATGAACTCACTTGCATGTCAGCTGGATCAGGCTCAGCACTGTGACTGGTGCAGGCATGCAACAGCTCAGCTCAACAGACCCTTGATAGCAATCTTGGACGCCCCTTGCGTTTGGCTCCACTCGGCCTTAACCCAGGAAGATCAAAGGCAGCAAGTCAGCACTGAAGCATGCACCTGACTATAAGCTGAGTCTACGAAGGCAGGGATGGCCACAGATGATGCAGCTGCAGCAGCTGGCCCAGGATTTGGTGCTGCAGCTGGCTCGCTCTCTGACCCAGCTTGCAAGCCAGGTACCACGGAGTTTGCAGCAGCAGAACAACGCAACAATGAGCTGCTCGAGAGATACAACAACTTCAAGGCCGAGTTTGAACGGAAGCAACAGGTGCGTGCTGCGTTGTCAGCTGCTGGCGGGTTACTTTTGCTAGCAGCACTGTCACTTGCCAAACACACCCCCAATCACAAGCACTACCAGCCGCAGCAGCTGTGTCTGCCCTCACACTGCACAGCACTCACTTATAGGAGTCGGCAAAGAGGGTCCTGCTGTTCAGCACGCAACTCCCTGTCACACTGTCACAGCAAGGCTGCAGCGTTTGATGCTGGATGCTGCAAAGCTGAGATCCATAGCTTTACCTCGTATGGTGCTTGGCACACTGGGATGTGCACTGGGCCACGCTGTGTACCCATAGCAAGGCTACCAGCTCCTCACACACCACCAAGCATCTTGATCAGTGGCGGACAAGCGAAGTGGGTCGCTGGTGTCCCACTGGCATCAATGACGGCCTGCTGCTGCAGGGAGGTTGGTACATACTGAACACTCGCACACACGCACATGCACCCGTGTACACCCGCAGGCCAAACCAGACATGAAGGCCTATTCGCAAGTCAGGGAGACCTCGCGCATGGGCATCTATGGCCATATACCTGGTGTTGCTGTGCGCCAGAAGTTTGAGGGGCGCGGGCCGCTTGCTACTCTGGGTCTGCACAACCAGATGATGCGAGGCATCGACAAGCCCACCAAATAGTGAGCAGGCCGCTTGCTCTGCTGGGCCTGCAGACGCTTTGTTCCAGGGCCGTGAGTGCAGCCTGCAGCTACACCGTGCAACGGTTGCCACCAGCACTGCGCTCCATTGCACCCTGGTCGGCATCACCCCGTCCTGCCTCCTGTGCCTCTTGAGTTGGCCATGCAGCAAGCCACTGTAGCCACAAGGCCTTGCTGTGGCTGGTCAACATTCGGTTTGGGTTGTGTGTGTGCTGAGATTGACAAAGCAAGAGGCTTGAGAGGCCTCAGGTTGTGCCTCAGCCACTTGATAAGTCTGCTCTCATCAAGTACTCTCAACTGGTCTCTTCAAAGTCACATTTGTGCATGCCTGGCCTGTGCTGATGCTGCTCTGTGCCCACAACGTTTCAATGTGCAGTGATGCTCAGCCGGTGAAGTATGGTGCTTTGGCTGTTGCGATGTCGGGCGGCTACAAAGACAATGCTGACACAGGAGAGACTTTCACATACACAGGGGAGGGAGGTCAGAAAGATGGGAAGCAGGTGTGTCAATTAAACAAGGTCTTGTGGCTGTGTGCAGTGCAGCTGCATGTAGTGAGCATGGTGGTGAACACACGCGTATGGTTGACGCATGGTGCCCAAAAGGCATGCCCGTACACGTCACTGGCTCTCTTGTGTCATGATTGGTGCAGCCAAGACTGCTGTTCTGCTGTTGAGTACTGACTCGCGGACCGCCCGCCGGACTGGTATTGCTGAGGAAGACCCTGCCTTTCGCAAGCCCCTTTCGAAAAGACCCACACTTTCTGACGACTACTCAGTGACTGCATACATCTGCATATCTCGGCATCACGCCACGCACGCAGGCTGGTAATGTGGCAAGCAAACCTTGCTCTGTTGTGGTTGCTATCGTGCCGCTCTGCAGGTAGAGCACCAGGACTACAGCGCGCCAGGCAACGCTGCCCTAATGGACAACTACAGGACGGGCACACCAGTGCGGGTCTTCAGGCTGGTGTCATCAGCCCCGCCAGAGTATGCCTATGAGGGGCTGTACCAGGTGGTGGACCACAGGCTGGAGAAGAGCAGCAACGGTCCCAAGGTGAGGCGTGGACAAGTGTGGGGTAGGATGGGGGTGGGTTCGGGTTTAGGTCTAGCTAAACCCTCCGTAAACCCTGAACCCTACCCCATGCGCGGTCGGCTCCTACCATGGGCGCTTGGTTGTGTCGAGTCAGTCAATAAGCTTCAGAGGGAGGTGCCGCAGAGGCGCTGTAGGCTCCACACAAGCGATGCTGGTGCCCTACCGTGTGCGTATGGGTCCAACCTGAACAACTCAACAGTGACAGGGCTGCTGGCAGCGCCGTGGAGGTGTGAACGCGAGGGGTTGCCTGGCGGCATTCGGGCAGCCTCAGCACACCATACTGCTACTAAGAAAGCAATGGGGGCTTGTCTACCACACCCAGGTTTCTGTCGGGTTTTGCGTGCATGTCGCCTGTGTGGCTGTCAGCATGTGCTGAGCTATCATGCATGGTATGCCTGGGCACTCCTCCATGGGCGGCAAGACAGGCTGTGTATGTGTCACTGGGATGCACACTAGCAAACCACACTGACGCCTCTGTGTACCTCTGTCCGCACCGTCCGCACTTGACGGTTTGCATGTGCAGGTGCTGCAGTTCACCATGCGCGGGGTGCCTGGCCACTTTGCAGTGAGCGGCAAGGTGGAGTTTGGTGCACTCAGGGGTGGGCTCAAGGGCTTCAAGAACATGCAGCTGGCTGGCGCAGCACCGCAGGACAAGCGGCCCCCAAAGCAGCGCAAGGTCCCGTGAGTGCTCGGTTGAACGCTTCTGCTCTGCACATGGTCTTCAAGCTGTTGCTTGTGTTGGTCCACAGAAAACCTGGTGAAAGGCAAACACAGCCAGATGCTGGGGGAGCTGTGTACACACGCACCCTGTTGACATGGTGACTGACTTGGCGTCAGCACGGCACAGGACTGGGGAGCGATGTGTTTGAGCATCATTGAATGGCTGCCTGTGGTGTACATGGGGTGCGTGCTGCTGTTGCTGTTGGACGCACCGGCGCGTACTGCTGCTGCTGCTGTTGACCCCATTCGTGTGTGCCGCTGTTGGTCGGCACCTGCAGCAAGAACTACGTCTGGTGCTTCGACGTGCCCACCAAGGCAGCAATCGTGACCAGCATCAAGAAGCGGTCTGAGAAGGGGGCCTTTGGAAAGCTGGTCAACCCAGACATCTCAGAGGGGCTCGAAAGGGTATGTACCCGGCCTGTAACTGTTGATGTGGCGGTGGTGGTGGCGGTGGCGGTGGTGCCACGCAGTGGTCGTTCTTGACGCTTTTGCATGGCTCGGGAAGGATCTGGACACCTGTATAACTCAGGGCACATCTTTATGCTGTGTTGTATGTGGCGTTGACTAGTGGACTGGCACCATGCCAAGGTCTTTAGGGGCATGCACACGATATCATCCAGGAAGTGCCGCATGTGGGAGGTCGCTGGTGGCGTTGCATGGTCCACATCAAGCTGTCTCTCAGCGATGGCCGGGCATATGCAGCGCTTGCAACGTGCCCTGTCCAAGCTTGTACGTGAGGTACACAACGCGTGGCTCCAACATTGCTCCAGCAGCGCATGACATGTTCCTGCACACGTGCACTTGCGTGCTCCAGGTGCCCATCCCCGCCTGGAACGACATTGATGAGGACACAGAGATGTTTGCGCCAGACACACTGGAGCCCCTGATCCACTGGAAAGCTGGCGCAGGCAAGGCGCAGTTTGAGTACATCAAGGAGTACCTGTGAGTTGCTTTTGGTGCTCCTGTAGCCCAGGCGCGTGCTGAGAAGACTCGATCTCTCTCTGAGTCAGACAGACGCGTGCTGCGGTTGATGTCAGATCAGCCATGTGCTCAATCATGATCAGGGTAGCAGCAGCCAGCAATGGATGCACCAATGACATTCACACAACCTGCTGCTCAGTGTATTGCCTCGTGGCCTGTGAAGGCCTTTGGGGTTGGCATGTGCATGTTTTCCCGTCTGGTGGTGCTCCTGTCAGCAGACGCTGCTGCTGCACATCATGCAGGTTTGTCGACTCTGACGAGCGCGCGATTGAGCTGGCGGCAAAGGCGGACAAGTGGTTCAAGGAGACGTGTGGCGTGACTTGCGGCATCCAGGTGAGCCCACCTGAAGCCCATGGGGTACATTACAAGAGGAGGGCCTTGATGAAGACATGATTGCTGTGGTGTACTGCCCCCACATATGCTGCATCGTACTGCTGTGTTGTACTGCTGTGTCGTACTGCAGTACCACGGTGGCGAGTGCCCTTACACCACTGAGAAGCTGCTGACCGCCTCCTTCCTGGACGGGGTGATGGAGTGCCCACCCAACTGCAAGGGGCCGAGCGAGGGCAACAAGAAAGGCAACCGCAGCCTATGCAAGGTGCGTGTCGGCCCACCTCGTGGTTGATATACAATACTGATGTCGGGGCATGTTCTCCAACCACAATGATGTTTGTGCATCAACCATGCAGGAGGTCGGACGGCTCACATGGTCCCTTCCTCGGCTTCGAGTCAGACAAGCCATGGGGCCTACATATGACCTGCCCACCGCTGCAAAGT
>QAXK01010544.1:0-10321 GCA_004335735.1 Chlorella sp. KRBP | reverse complement strand
GGTGTGTGTTGATACGGGAAGTACAAGCAGGGGATGTGTGTGGTGTGTGTGGGGGGGAAGGGGAGGGATGTTCAATGCACGTTGCAGTACTGCAGGGGGCCAACCTGGGCCAAGTGCAGTTGAGGAGTTTGTGGGGAGTTTTTACTGTGCCACATGGACAGTGCTTAGGCCTGATGTGAGCAAGTCCAGGCTGTGCTGTGCCAGCAGACCCCACCCCAGTCTGGTACATGGCCCACAAGCCAGATTGGGTTATTACGGTGTGCTCACACCCTGCTGCGGCTGCTGCTGCTGCTGCCCCGTATGCCTGCCAGGCGAGCCCATATTTGTGTCGCGTCCAGGTGGCAGCAGTGAGGACGATGGCGTTGTGCTTGCTCCTGGTGTTGATGCTGAGGGTCATGGCATCATGGTGGTGCTGGACGCAGCCAGCTGGACAGAAGCAGCACGTGTGCAGCTGCCCTTTGGGGTGGCCAACAGGTTCCATGGGCTGTGGATGCAGAGGTGACCATGACTCGTGCCGTTGACTGGCTCAAGTGCACTCTCAGGAAGGAAGGAACCCCCAGTGAAACCTTGGTTCTGCCTTCACAAACTGTCTACACACACAGCCATGCAATGCTGGGTTGTTTGATGCATGTGGTCCATGTGACCACAGGAGGCAGGGGCTGCCATGTATTCCATTAACGTCGTTTGTGAGGTTGACACCGTGTGACTGTCAGTGTATGATGCATCTTGTCACATGCACTGATGGCCTGTGATTCAGCACACAGTGTAATGACTGAACAATGCACATGTGCCTCCATCTAAACTTTGGACAAGACGAACTAGTCGCGTGTTGCTGCGTGCTGTGAGCAGCGTCTACATCCAACACTGTGCGCCTGCCAGGCTGCACTGTGAACAGTCAGGGTCCACCAGTGGCAAGCCCCCCTTCCTCACAACCTTCGTTGTCAGCAACCACAGGCTCCAGTAGAGAAGAGGGTCAATAACCATGATGCAGTTCCGTACAACGAGCACGGCATGAGACGGAGGCGTTGCAATTGTGCACCCCACATGACCTGCACAAACCCTCCACACTCGAAGGCCGTCTCTGCAATGCGCTATTCAAAAGCGCATTTTGGTCCGAAATGAGGTTTTTGACACTGGAATTTATGCGCGAGAGCCCTATCGTGATGGTGTTATCAAAACCCTACCGTCATGTGATGCACGTGACCCATGTGATGGCGCTCATGACCGCAGGAGCATGCTCGAAAAGGAACAGTCGCTTCTTTCTTGCAACCTTTGCTCAATATTTTGAAAGTCACGGCAGCAGCCACGAAACCTAACCCTGCTCGGCGCCATGTTGGCTTCAAACTAGACTTGACAAACTTCAAAAGAGCAATCGTCATATCATATGTGAGTTGAGTGGGTCGGTGTGGGTCGCATTGCCTGTGGCACGTGGGTGCATGTGAGCCAGTTCCTTGTTCTGGCATGTCACGTTGCAAGGGGTGATGTACATGCCTATTCTGAACTTGATAAGGTTGCTGGAGCTGTCGTTCGGGACGATAAGTCTGCCTGAAGTCGCGCACACAAGCACGACCTTGGCGTGCTTTCATGCTTGCGTCCTGATTGATTGCTAAGTGTTTTTCAAATCAACCGATGTTGTGGTTCATCGGCACTGTAGTACGCGCATGTGACTGGGGGCATGTGCCTCGCATGTGAACGCTGCTTCACGAAAAGGACGGATGCATAATGTGTCCGTGTACAGGTGTTACGGGCCTGAGATGACTTCATCTGAGGCTCTCAATGGCCCTCCGTCACCTACAGCGGCTGATCAGCAGTGTTCTGGCTTTGATGCCAACAGCAGCAGTAATGCCATCAGCACAGTCAGGCCACGGGTCTTCAAGATGTCTGATGGTAAGTAAGGCAGCTTTGGCATGCATGTCATAGTGGAAGTATGATGAGGTGGACGTGCGTGTGCAGACTCTGCTGGTAGGCATGAAGACGCCTTCTGCAATGCGCTGAGCTGTCCATCCCTGTTTGCATGGGATGCCGCCCCACAGCGCCTTGCCGCTGAATGCCACCTCTGAAACTCAAGCTCCTCGTTGTTTGGCTTGGTTGGCAGTGTAAATTGCATTCCCAGCACCGAGAAGGCTGCATCCTGACAAAATGAAACTGCTCCCCCCCCTCCCTGCCCTTGCTTCTGCAACTCTTCCAGAGTTCCTCATGTTCAAGTTTAAGGTGAGCTTCAGATGGTTGCCTGGCGCATCTGTATGCCACAAAACAGCATACACATGTTCACCAGCCTGTGGTACAGCAACTGATGCAGGCCCGTCAGCCCGCTCACGTCAAGCACAAGCTTGCCTGATCAGTCTGTGCATGCAGCAGCTGCTACATTTGGGGCCTGAACCTGCTGACATTGCCGCATTCTGTTTCCCTGCTGCAGATTGAGATGTGCAGCCGCAAGGACAGGTGTGTGCTATAGAACGTGTGTCGGCCACGGACAGCACCCAGTATCCCAGCATGCCAGTTTGCACATGGGCACTCGAGCTGCTGCGCAGCTGACAAACAGGGTGCAGCAGTCCTTGCTTATGGCACTTTGGTACGTGTCCGACTGCACCGTCTGACACCTGCTTGCTGCTTCTGCTGCTTTGGATGCAGGCATGACTGGAAGATATGCCCCTATGCGCACCCAGGAGAGGTAGCACGCAGGCGGCACCCCCGTGGCTACACAGCTGTGCTGTGTCCTGCCAAGACAGCGGTACGCACCTCACGCGCCAGCACTATACATGTAGTGTCAGGCAGCAGTCAGGGCAGAAGCACACATGAAGGCATGGCTCCTGCACAGTACGCATGCAGCACACTTGACCAGCAGCAGCAGCAACATCAGCAAACCTTCGCAACATGGCTGGTCACAGCAGCTGCAGCACGCACTGCACCATCCCCTGCTGCCTGCCTGACACTATTTTGTTGCCTACACCTGCAGGCGTCATGTCCCAGGCGGGAGCAGTGCACCTTTGCACACAACCCATGTAGGTATCCCAGCCAGCTGCGTGTCTGCTGTGTGCTACATGGCCTGTCCTATCAGCTTATCCTCTGTCAGGACAGGTTACCCTACATCATGCCATATCACACCAAGTACGGCGTCTAGGGTTTGATCAAAGACAGAGCCACCTGACCGTCCTTGAGTTGGAAGCCAAGCCTGTGATCAGCTTGCACTGAATGTGTGCTGCTGCGCCTCCCCTGCAGTTGAGTTCTGGCTGCACCCAGACCGCTTCAAGACGTCGCTGTGCAATCAGGGACCAAACTGTGACAGGCCCATCTGCTTCTTTGCACACAAGGTGGGGCAGGAGGGGTTGGCAGGTCCCTGCAGCTGCTGAGCGCTCACAGCAGCACCGCTTGTCTTTCTGCGAGCAGCTTGTTGGTAAATGCCGGTCATTGCAGGCTTTGGCATGGTTGATGTGACCTTGCTGCTGCACATTTGCCTGGATGTCGCTGCTTGGATGTCGATGGCATGTGCTCCCAGCTGTGCTGATGGAATCCTGTCTGTTGTTGCCACGCTGATCTGGTTGCAGGATGATGAGGTGAGGCGGCTGCCCAACGGCTTGGTCCCAGCAGGCCCTGATGACTACGTGTATGCCACAGCATCCTCACCAGACCACACAGCTGCAGGCGAGGCACACCCGCCACCCCCTCCCCCACCTCCACCCCGCAGCCTGAGCCAGCAGCTGGCAGCAGCAGCGGCAGCAGCAGTGGCCAACAACGCAGTAGCCATGCCGTACATGGCTGGTACCAACCCCATGCTGGCAGCAGCAGCTGCGGCGGCTGCCGCAGCTGCAGCAGCAACCGGGACCTTGGGTGGGTCAGCTGGGCTGCTGCTGAATGGCACAGGCACCTCCCCACAGCAGCTGATGATGCTCAGCACTGCTGAGGAGTCCCTGCTGCAGCAGGCAGGCAACAATGCGTGCCAGAGTGCAGGGGCCGACGCAGCAGCAGCTGCTGCCCTCTTGGACGGCAGCTGGCTCAACTGCAACAGTGACCCGGCGCTGCTCAACACCCTGACAGCTGCTGCGTCCAGGCACCTGTCCAGCCCAGTGCCTCTGCGGAAGCACAGTGCACACGGCACATATGGCTCCTGCAGCCTCCCTCTGGGGTCCCTGGGCATCAACAACAGCATACATATGTCCATGGACCCAGCAACAGCAGCGGCAGCAGCTGCAGCTGGGAGCCTTGAGGCCGCCGGTATGCTGGTCATGCACAGCAGTGGCACCAACGGGGGCCTCAGCCTTGCTGCTATGAGTGGCCTGGATGGAACTGGCAAGGACTCCATGGTTGGGTCCGCACCCGCAGGGTATGGCATGTTGCAGGGGGAGGTTGCGGCCTCCTTGTACCAGCAGCAGCTCCTGCAGCAGCTGCAGGCAATGCAGCAACAGCAGCAGCAGCAGCTGAGCCAGCAGCAACAGCAGCAGATGCTGAGTGACCAGCTGGCGCTGCAGCAGCAGCAACAGCAGCTGCAAGGCCTGCAGTACCTGCAGCAGGCTGGAATGCTGTCGGGCAGTGCTGGCAGCCAACAGGCAGCAGGCTATCACCAGCTGCTGCAGCAGCAGCTCGCAGCTCAGCAGCACCTGGCAGCACAGCATCAACCGCAACAGCAGCAGCTGCAGCACTGGAAGAGCATGGATCAAGCACAGGGCAATGGCAGCATACATGCTCCCCAGCAGCTCGCGGCATCCACGCCCAGCAGCCAGCTGCTGTGGATGCAGCAGCAGCAGAGGCAACTGGAGGCTGCAATGCAGCAGCAGAACCACCACCAGCAGCAGCAGCAGCCACAGGGGTCACTGCGCATGCACTCCAGGACGCCACCTGCTGATGGTGGCTTAGCTGCCTCCCTGGCAGCTGCCCAAGGCAGCACAGGCATTGCCTCTGCAGGATCAGCACCCACCTTCACTGGCCACAGCCTGGGTGACACATGGCAGCCATACGGGCCCACTGGCCCTGCCTCTGGGGGTCTTGCCGCTGCTGCTGCTGCTGCTGCTGCACCAGGCGGCATGCTCAAGTGGTCCAGCTCCATCCTGTCTAAGCAGCGCCCCATGGGAGGCCTGGGGCCAGGAGAGGGCGCAGGGGGCCCTGTACTGCCTGGGGCCCACCCCAACAACATGCCTGAGTTTGCACCCGACATGGGTGTAGGTGCTGCTGCTGGTGGTGCTGGTGTGCATGGTGGTGGTGGTGTTGCGCCGCACAGTGACCAGGGCAGCAGCAGGGCAGGCTCAGGTGATGGCAGCGGTGCGGTGGCGTCCCTGGAGCACTTGAATGGCCTGATGCGGCTGTGCAGGGTCACGTCACCCGGGCTGCAACACACAGGGGTGACCCATTGAGCGCTGTAGGCTGGGTGGTTCTATGAGTGCCTCAGGCTGGGTGGTGCATGCTGTGTGTGCTGACACGGGAAGTACAAGCAGGGGATGCCAAGGAACAGCAGCAATTCATACCAGCAGGATGGTTTGGGACGTTGTGTGGGTGGGAGTTGAGAGCCGATTGGCTAGCGGCCGGGACGGCTGACTATCATTGTGACGAGAGGTGAACCCTGCTGGCTGCATCCTGTCATGACTGTCGAGGTGGGGTTGCACGTTATGTGGTCTGTGCTGTTGTAGTTTTACTGCCAAACACAACCTTGTGTTGATGTCTGTTGTGGATGGACCTTGCGTGTCGCCCAGCCACGGCTGCAGCAGCATGCAGGCCATATCCATATTGAGGCGTTGGGGTGTTGTGCGAGCTTGTGCCCAGTGATGTATCACACAGGCCTTGTACATACAGTCTTGCGCTGTAGTGCTCCTTGTACTGGCTGTTCACAGCTCTCAAGTTGGAGTCACAAGGCCAGCTCATTAATGGTTTTGCTGGTTGAGTCGCGCCACACCGTTGCGCAGCAGGGAAGCTTCAAGCTGTGTGTGCGTGCCCGTACCATGATCACATAGTTGGCAGCATGATCACATAGTTGGCAGCATGGATTGCTGCTGCCGTGGCAGGCAGCTGTTCGTGTGTTGCTTGTGGGCACGCCATCAGGGCATGCCTGACTGCTGACAAGCAGGATAGGACCTGCTGCATGCTGACGTGCAGTATGGCATATGGTTGCAACAGGGTGTCAGTGGTGCAACAGGGTGTGCTGTACTTCCCTGCCATGCCCCTGTAAGGCTGCCGACATGGCACCGCAGCACTGGACTTTTTTGACCCAATATCAAGCCCGGCAGTGTGTGGTAGAGCTGCATGGCCACAGCATGTTGCCTGGTTGGTGTTCACACGGAGTGAAGCGGTCTGTTGTGTTTACAAGAAACGATGCAGGGGATGCAATGCCTTTGTATTCATTCCGCGTGGTCCCCTGCTGTGTGCAGCGGAAGGGGATTGTGGGCTGTTTCAGTATCAGAGAGGGGTCTATTGGGGGCAGAGTGGCAAGGTACATCCTATGCGGCTGCTTATCGTGCGGGGATAGTCGTCTTTCATGGTTGGTAGGGCATGGGAACAGGGCATGGCGCACTGTATGGCATTGCCTGGCACTGTGCACGGTGTTGTGGTCTGGGCGCATTCTGCAGTTGAGTCCATACACTTGTATAGACTTGGGTTGCGTCTGTCGTGTCTTTGGAAGTGGTTGCCTGGGCCTATTGGCCAAGCTGCAGGCAACAACGGAATGCTTGATCAACCATATGCTGCTGGGTGCAAGCCTTAGATGCCCCAACCCGGCATGCCACAGTCCCAGTATATACATGCCCAGGGTTGTCTTTGCCCACACTGCTATTTTGGCTCCACCTGGTGCATGCAACATGTGTGCGCAGTGTTGATAAGCAGCTGGTGCAAAGTGTAGAGTGGTAGACCCGTCTGTCCTGCATTCTGGACCTTGCTGTTGTGCACGCAGTGCAATGCTGTGAGCTGCTTGAGATGGTTGAAGGCTGCCATCAGGAGCTTGGGAGCCTGGCCTGCCTTGCTGCTGTGCTAGTGATCATTCGCATGGTATGCCGTAGGGCCTCGTTTGGGTTTCAGGCAGCCTCAGGTGTGCACATGCTGTGTGCATGCTGTGCTGCCTGCACTTGGCTTGAGGCAACAAAGCAGCAGGCTGCTGTCGCCTTTGTCAACTTGTTATGGCGATTCTGTTGCTTGTTGTACTTGTTGGGAGTGCCAAACAGCAGTACCGTGTTCCTGATTGACTGTTTGGGGATAGCCCCTCTGAACCCTGGGCTGCTGCCTGGGCTTTAGTCTTGTATTGTGCCAACAGCAGCAAGTGCACCATGCTCTATGCTTGCAGGACTTGGCAGAGCACCTCGCCCTCTCCTGGAGTTCGGCCATTGGCTGCAGACATCCATTCGCTCTGTGTGTTGGTTGTGCCTTATGCGTGCGTGCGACTGCATGTGCCGTAGGCGTGCTTGCACACAACAGGGGGCTGCCACTGCATCCATATGCCAAGCACGGGCACTGCCTGCCTACCAGGACACACTCTATGGCCTTTGGCAGTTGTCTTCAAAGCAGCTCTGAAGCCGAAGTTGGGGCTGTTCTGTCAGGATGCTGTGGAATGTATGGTGTCCTGCAGCAGCGGCGGCTTGGGGTCTTCCTCTGCAGAGTTGTTGAGCTGAGTATCTGCAGCTGTTGAAACAGTTGATGTCGACGTTGTCAAAAGACTGATGGGGCTTGTCCTGGAGCATGGATTCGTACATACAGTCCCAACCATCTGAGCTGTCCTGCTGCCAGCATGTTGCAGCGTCACTTGGGAAGTATGCTCCCACCTATGTTGTGGGTCAGCGCATGCGCGTGTGCCTGCTTGCTGTATAGGCGTGTTGATGGACCTGCTTGCTGTGTATGTGTTGGTGGACGGGTGCAGGTTGACAGGTGGCGCTGTTTGCTGACTCCCAAGGCTTGAACGCAGTCTTGCGCCCTTGGTTGCCACCTGCCTTGCTTTGTGGCATGGCATTGCATGGGAGATCAACCTGCTCAACGGGGGTGTAGTCCTTCAACCAAGTGTACAAGTGTCAGCATACATGTGCGCCATATCATGTGTTCTGTTTTGCGTCAATCGGATGTGGGCAATACAATCCTTTCATCCCACGAGTGTGGATAGCTGGGTGTATGAGCGTTGCTCATGGGTCGGCCTGCTCGACAGGGGCGGTTGCGAAGACGCTGTTTGGTGTGTGGTACCACGACACCAATGTCTTCCCCGAGCTTGCAATGTTCACTCGTTTTGGCATGGTTCCTGTGTGATTATGCTTGGGTTCCATGCAGGAGCCCAATCCCAAGTTTTGTTCATGTTCTGGAGTTGCCCTGAAGCACTACAAAGATGTGACCATGGCTTGGGGCTTGCTGATCAAGGTGTGTGTGTGTGTGCCCCATCAGGCTGGCAACCCATGTTGCCGAATGCACGGGGCTGTGCTGTGGTTTTGCTGGGATTGCAGCAAGTGACCGGTGGGGCCCTCAGGTGACTAGCCGTGGGGCATGGTGGTGTTGTGGTCTTGTTGCAACGCAACATCTTGGCGCATGCCTCACACGAGGTGGCCTGTACAGGCGACCTACGCGCCTCTGAGAAATGCCAAATGATGGCAGCCAGGTGTGCATCTCAATGGAAGCCCCTTCAGAACATCGACCACATGCTGAACATGCCTGTCTGTTGACAGGTGTGCCCCCGGCCCCTGCTTGAGGCCTCATGGGCAGAGGCAAAACCTGGGTGCCAACTTTTGAAACTGTGTGCTTTTGTTGGGCATGTGCATACGCATCTGTACTGTGGTTGGCTTGTATGTTGTGTTTTGAGGTAACTGCTTCGTACGCGTGTGTGTTGACAAGGTCTGTGCTGAAGCATCATGGAACACAATCACTGCAAAATGCAACGTGAGCTTGAACTGTACCAGCATGGCAGCAGGGCATGGATGCTGCAGGGTAATGTACGCAGCACAAATGAAGGGTTACACACAGCTTGGCCACTCCATGCATGTGCCAGTGCATCACACCAAGGCACACAGGTTGGCGCGGTGCCTGCAGCTGTGCAAGCTCAAGGCCATTCAGTCTTGTCAGGGATCAGTAGATCAGAGCAACAACGGGCTGGAGACACCACTGCACTATCCTGGCTTGCAAAGGTGAAGGTATCCCAGCTAGTCTGTCTCAGGTCAGGTCTCAGGTCATAGCCCAGACACATCCCCGACAAACTGCGACTGTCAGGCTCATCACTGCAGCCTGTTCCCGACACTGAACCTACTGAAGGCCCCAGCTGGTCCAGCCTGGACAGGGGGTCCCTGCCATGACACGCTGCGGCGCTGCTTGTTACGGTGCCGTGCCATCCTGGCAGCAATCTGCTGGGCCAACTCATCATCATCTACCAGCCGGCGCTGCTGCTGCTGCTGCTCCTTGTGGCTGTGCTGCTGGTGGCTGTGATCTGCATCAGAGTCGGGCTCAGACTCGCTTGGCAGGAGCGCTAGCGCAAAGCCAGACTTTGCAACAGCAGCCGCCGGAGGCACTGCTGTTGCCAGAGCAGGCGGTTTCACGCCGGGCGGCAGCCATCCGCCTGATGCCCGGACACTTGCACCCCTTGCCGGGGCCCTTGGCAGTGCTGCTGGCTTCAAGCTGTGCGTCACAGCAGCTGTGCCCACTGCCCTTTGTGCTGCTGCTGCTGCAGGAGCTGTGACATCTTGACTCAGTGCCCGCCTGCCCTCCACCACTCCATCCAAGCTGTCGCTGGCATCATCTAACTCATCGACTTCACCAAACAGCAGTATAGATGAGCTGGTTGCTGCTGCCTGCCTGCCCCCATCAGCAGCTGCACTGACGGGCGGCCTTCGCCCCACACACACATGTGCAGGAGGCTGCCTGTGTGCAGCTGCCCCCACCAGCAGCTGGCCAGACCTGTCACGCTTGCCAGTGACCTCTCCAGGGCCTGGTGCTGTCATCACCATGCTGCTGTGGCTTGGGCCCCTGCCTGGCTTCTGCCCTGCTCCTGAAGCTGCAGCTGGTGCCCAAGCAGACCCGCCTCCTGAGGCAGTATCCTTGCGCGGCTGCAGGCCACTGCTTGCAGTTGTGGCACCTGCAGGTGCCTTGCTGGTCAAACCTGGGCGGCTGGGCTGCTGTGAACTTAAGGCACTGTTGATAGCAGCACCTGCGGCAGCCTGCTGAGTGGCTGCTGCTGCTGCGGCCTGCTGGTTGGCAAGTGGGGGCATGGGAGCGACCACACCGCCAGCTGCAGGTGCTGCAGCCTGTGCCAGCTTGCCAAGCACTGAGGGCCTCTTCTGCCTGCTGAAGGAGACCAGTGGCTGCTGCTCCTGCTGCTGCTGCTTAGACTGCTGCTGCTGCTGCTGTGCCATCTGAGCCGCCACGTGCTGGGCGCCGCTGCGAA
>QAXK01010523.1:0-11406 GCA_004335735.1 Chlorella sp. KRBP | reverse complement strand
AGCGCTTTGAGATCAAGAAGTGGAACTTGAGCTCGCATTGCCGCATTGCCTGCATTGCCGCTCTGTGCACATAGCGTGCACAGTCAGTTCTGCAGCACCAAAACATGAGCACATCCTTACTTTGTTGTGCTGCTGCCCCACCCCCTAACACACACACACACACACACACACACACACAATGCCTTGCATCTTGCCATCTTGCCATCGCAACCGTTGCAAGCACGGTACTTGGTCCACTGAGAACCGTGCACTCCGTCTTGATTCGTGAAACTCGAGCATCCTTGCAGCTTGCCCATGCCTCATGTCCCTAGCCATGGCTGCCTGCTTGCGTGCCAGGCTGCCTCACTTGGTTGCCAGGTTCTCACCCAGTGAGTCTCTTGTCCCTAGCCATGACAGCCTGCCTGTCTGCGTGCATGCCTGCGTGCCAAGCTGCCTCACGAAGTGACAAGGCCAGGCTCTCACCTATTGAGCCTCATGCCCACTGACTCCAGCTCACGAGTGAGGATCTCTTTGTGGTACCAGGGCTTAGTGGCGTCCAGCACCATCAGCAGCAGATCAGCAGACTTGCACACAGCAATGACCTGTTGAGGAGCAGCAAACACCCACGACAGTGGTGCTTCAGCAGACTTGCGCAGCGGACTCTGAGGCCCCACACTTCCAGACAAATGTAGCAATCCTGCTGCAGGGTGTGGCACATAAAGGTCAGTGTGGCACATAAAGGTCACTGTGGTGTCGTGCTTTTAGTTGACAGCAACATCCCTCCAACACACCGCACACCACGCACCATTGACCCCTTTGCATTCCCTGGTTGCTACTCCTATGTCAACACAAGCTCCACTCTCAACACACAGGCAGCACACCTGTCGCCCTCTACCCTTGCCCTGTGCTGCACCCTCAATAATACCAGGCAGATCCAGCAGCTGGATCTTGGCATCATTGTAGTGGATGACGCCCGGGATACACGTGAGGGTGGTGAACTCGTAGGCCGCTGCCTCAGAGTTGGTGCCCGTAAGCTCTGTCAGCAGGGAAGACTTCCCCACAGATGGGAACCCTGCGGGTAAGGCATGTGATTCAGGTTGACAGAACACTCAAAGTCAGTCAGGACGGGGACAGGTGTGCATAGCAGGGTGTAAGGGTGTTACACCCAAGGACTGCGGTAGCCTCACCAAGCAAGGCAGCAAGACTCGTACATAGATCATGCAAGGGCGTACTGAGGCTATGACTGCCTGCCACCCCTGCTCACCTATCAGTGCCACACGCCCATCGCCGTACTTTTGCACATCAAAGCCTTCCCCTGGTCCACCCTGCACCACAAACCAGCAGGCAGTCACTGATCAGTGCCGCAGCCTGTATGACAGCTGTGTGTCTGTGATGATAGCTATTGGATGCTGGACGCCCTCAACCTGCTGCCAATGCAGACCTCATGCACACCGGTGTGAGGTGTGTCAGCTGCTGCTCCAAAACCTCCATCGAGAGGGCTTGAGCAACAGCTGAACCTGTCCTGCCAATTGCTGCTGTACAGTGCTTTTAAGATGCTGCTTCAGACTGCTCACACTGCTTGGTCAGATGCTGCGTCACACAGCTTGTCCGATGCTGCTTCGCACTGCTCATACGTTGCTGATCCACACTGCTCAGCGGGTGCAGCCTCACAAGGCCTGTCAGATGCTGCTTCAGGAAGCGTGCCTGTTGCTGCCTCGCACTGCTGTTCAGATGCTGCTGCCTACCTTGGAGGAGGGTGCCTGCAGCTCTGTGCGCAGCTTGGCCAGCCTGGCCTTGAGCTGACCTAAGTGATACTCTGTGGCCTGCATGAATGTGCAATGCAAAAACACAGTGTTTGTGCTGGCAGTGAGCTGGAATGGTGGTCCAGCGAAGTACAATCAATGTGTTATTATCCTCCTGTCATGTGCTAGCTCTGCTGCACGGTGCACCGTGTTGCTGTGGGTGAGTTGTGTCGTGCTGCACTGTCTGTTCGTGTGCCCTTCAGCTGCAGTCACACCTTGTTCCTCTGGGTCCGGGCCATTTCGGCCTCAATCTCGGCGATCCTGTAACATGACAACAGCAACCACGTGTTGCCATTACCAGACATGGTGTGTGCTGCTAGCATGCAGTGCTGCTGCAGGGAGCTGCAAAGCAACACTCACTTCTCCAGGATCCCCATCCTGCCTCCTGTTTATTGAGCAATGTGTGGTGATGTTGCAGCAGCTGATATGCTGACTTGTTGAGACCTTTTGGCAATCAGACCGCTCCCACTGCTGCAGGTTCAAGTACAGCACACTGCAGTTACTGTTGCTGCTGCTGCTGCCGCCGGTACTGTCCAGTTGCTACTCCCAATTTTTGACCACGTGCGCTAGGCAACATACAAAGATGTCAACCCGCGACGTGGCAGACCAGCAGCCTGCCCACCACGTCAACCTAGGAATTCAGACAGGCGATCTCTCTACGGTTTGAACTGTGGTTCAGGTGGGCGTGGTCGTCTTGAGCAGTCCAAGCATGATGTATATCAATCACTCCCGTTTATACGTGCAATCAGATGCTGTCAGCAGTCATACATACTGCGTTATGCGTCACATCAGCTGGGAGATCAAGTGCAGTTGACCAAGTGGTACATGATCCAGAGAGGGCAGGCCTCGAGCTGGGAGAACATCAACGGAGCTCCTTGTCATTATGGCTAGCAAAGAAACCCTGAAAGCAAAGCGGCACCAGCTGTACTGTTCGATAGCAGATGCCCTGCATCACACTGGGCAGGCAGAAAGCTCAGACATACTGGGCAGGCTCCAGGCAGTGCTGGAGGCAGAAGCCTGCTTGAGTGTCATCGATGACGATTCAGACTCCGTGCAACAAGCATCACATGAGTCCCGTCAGCAGCATTATACGTCATCACAGCAGCAGACAGCCGCAGCCACCCCAACAGCCCAGCATCATGTACCTGCTCTCAGCACCTCACATGTGAGGCCTCACAGCTCCAGTAAAGGACAGGCGGCATCGGCTCTGCAGCAGCTTAAGCAGGAGCTGGCACAGCAGGTCCATCAAAGCTTGCAACAGACACAGCAGAGCGCACCACGCAAGGGCAAGGTAAGCAGGCCCTCTCTCCAGCTGCACTTGCGCCCCCACTTGCCCTGTGGTGCGTTATTGCCATGATTTGCTGCTTAACAGAGGCACTGCAGCTTCCTGAGTGTGCTATCAACTGTCTGGCACTTGGCTGCACTGCAACGACTGACCCTTGCTGCTGTGGATGCTTTCTGTGATCTGTTCTCTGCAGTTCTTGAGCTGCAGCTCTCTGCTGGCAGACCTGCGTGCTGCGCAGCGCACCAATGCGGACCTTGAGGCTCAGCTGGATTCAGCACAGGCAGCAGCAGCACGGCAGCAAAAGCAGCAGGAGCAGGAGGTGAGACCTAGCACTGCTCAATACGTTGCAAACCTCACAGCAAGCAACCTTGGCTCTTTGATGCACCACAGCTGCTTTGACAGCCAGCTGTAACTGTTATGTCTCAAAGTGCAGACACAAGGATTGGCGATACTGCGGCTTGCTGTTTTTGACCAGGTGCGCAAGTACCGGAAAGCAGCTGAGCACGCCACTAGGCTGGCAGAAGCCACTAACAACCGTCTCATGGAGGCTGAGCAGCAGATCGCAGCACATGCACAGGATGTTGCAGGCCAGACGCAGCAGCTGGCTGAGCAAGCTACCTGCACCATCAAGCTGGGCGCGGAGCTGCGTCAAGTCAAACAGCACATGGCACAGCTACACCTCAGTGTGGTGCAGCCCTTGCTTCGATGGCAGCATGATCAGCAGCAGCAGCAGGAAGAGGACCCTGCTGTTACAGCCAGCAGCAGCATAGGTAGCACGAGGCGTAGCCAGCGGCGTTGGGACGTCCCAGCAGCTGTCACACCTGACGTGATAGCAGCTGCAGCTGCTGCAGTCGAGGACCTGCTGTTCCAACAGGCAGATCAGGAACTGGTACTGCAGTCCAAGTTGCGGTCCAGCCACACCTCTGTCCTGAGGGACAGCTGCTACAAACAGGTGCAGCTGCAGGAGAAGGTGCTGCAGCTGCAGTCAGAGCTACAGCAACTGCGTGAGGAGCTTGAGGACTCCCAGCTGCAGACCAGCAAAGCACAGCAGCGTGCTGACACCTTGCAGCAGCAGTTGGACGCAAGCAGCTTGCAGTTGCTGCAGTCAGAGCAGCGGCACAGCCAAGCCTTAGCAGCCGCTGCGCAGCAGGCAGGCGACAACACCCAGCAGCAGCTGCAAGGTCAGCAGCAGCAGCTCCAGGTGCTGCAGCAGGAGGCCAACAGAATGACATCAGAGTTGGCATGTGCTCAGGGCGAGGCGGCAGCAGCACAGCGGCAAGTTGAGCGCCTGCAGGACGAATGGCAGCAGGCGGCTGCTGAATATGAGCAGCGGCTGCAGCAGCTGCAGCAGGCCTTGGATGTCAGGTAAGAAGGGGCAACTAGTTGCAATAGCCTGATCCTGATACCCCATGAGCCATACGGTGTTGTCTATAGCGTGTTCAGGTTCGTCCTGATCATTACAACAGATGCTGTTACAATAATAGCAGTGGACTGGGCCCCAAACATAGACCTATGCTGTGGCTGACATGGGGGTTCACAGGGCAGCTGTGTCTTCCTGCAACTACAGTCTGTTGCAGTGAGACAGATTGCAGATGCAAGGCGGCCTCCTTGTTACAGCTGTCTCCCTGCACTGCTGTCTCTGACTTTATCCGCCGCAGGCTGTCTCAGGAGTCTGCTGCTGCTGCAGCTGCCGGTGCTGAGCAGGAGCTGCGGCTGCAGCACATGCAGGCACTGACAGCTGCAAGGCAAGAGGCCCAGCAGGCCTCAGAGGCAGCAGCAGCGGCCTGGCAGGAGCAGCGGGCAGCGCTGGAGAAGCAGCACCTGCAGGCCCTGCTGCGTCTGAGGCAGGCTCACGAGCAGGACCGGCAGCAGTGGCAGAAGGAGCGAGACGAGCTAGTGCAGCAGCTGACGGCAGAGTTCACAGCGTCAGGGATGCAGGTGTGCTGGGGCCATGATCTGCTGCCACCGCATGTAGACACCATGGCTCGCTGTGGTTGATTGCATGCATGTGGTTGACAGTTGTGCTGGGGAGATTCTAAAGAAAACGGAACCGTGATGAGTTGCTATGCAAGAATGGAGGACCAGTGTCCAGTATGCCTGTCTGCCTTGGCTACAGGGCGGGTGTGGGCCTCTGCGACACACATTTGTGTCTTTGTCAGCGTGGCACTCGGTGTGTTGTATGCTGCTGCTCGTTTCACCAGGCACGCATGCAGGTCAAGGAGCAGGTGCAGGAGCTGCAGCATCAACTACAGCAGCTGCAGCAGAAACACGATGCGTTGCTGCAACAGCACGCATGTGCCGCGCCCCAGGACACTCAGCCCACACTGCGCTCGACTACTGCTGCATATGGCACATCATGCCAGCAGCTCAGGGCCAGTGTACCGCAAGGCAACACCAGCAGCAGCAACAGCAGCATGCGGGCCAGCGCCAGTGCTGGAGAGCCTGCTGCATTCGCGGTGCAGTTCAGCCGTGCCCTGCAGGTTGCTGATGCAGACAGCAGCGAGGCAACAAGGCGTGCTGCAGCAGCCGAGCAGGCTGCGGCTGAGCTGCGGCAGCAGCTGTCTCAGCAGGACCTTGAGCTTGGGCACCTACACAGGTACGCCTGGCACTTGGCTGGCATGTTGCTGCTGTTAGCGCAATCTGCCCCATGGACAACGGAGTGCAGGTTGCATGATGTTTCTGTAAGGCACACATGCACTCCTGCTCAGCGCTGCGTCTGCTTCTGCTCTGTCAGCCTGCACTGCAGCTGTGTTCTGTTCACTTGACGGCTGAGCTGTGAAGTGGCATGAGCACCACACCCGAGCTGAACTCAGCGGAACATGTGCTGGTCTGTGCTGTGCTGCTGCTGCCAGGGCGCTTGAGGAGCTGCGCAGTGCCTGTGCAGCAGCCAACGGGGCAGCAGCAGAAGCCGAGGCCAGCGCAGCTGCCAGCAGCGCTGCACTGCAAGAGCAGCTGGTGCAGCTCCAGCAGCTCCAGCGGCAGCTTGACAGAGCAGGGGAGCTGCACCAGGCCGAGCTGAGGGCGCTCCGGCAGTCCATGTCGGAACAGGTGAAGGTCATACAAGCAGATGCGCGTGCTGAGCTTGAGGCAGCGCAGACACGGCTCCAGCTGGTGCGGCTCAAGCAGCAGCGAGTAGTGTCCAGCATGTTAAGCACACAGGCAATGTGATGGGGGGTGTTGGTCAAGCCTGTCTGTGGCAGACGTCATGAGCATTCAATGCTGACTTGCAGCTCAGCTAGTGCTGGGTCAGGCCGCTGCATGTACTAAGTTTTGATAGTGCATGTGTGTGGATCTGGTATTTTGGCTAGCTTCTGTTTGCGGATTGCGACAGCAGCGGAGGGTGTTGACTGCTTGGCCATGCATGCTGTGCTCTGCCATCCATGCTGTAACAAGCAGGAGGGTGGTTTGTTTGCAAGAGAGCAGATCATGCCTCTTTCTTGCTACTGCACAACTGACTTCATGTTGCTGGGAGGCGTCTTTGAACCTGGCACTGCTGCAGCCTTGCTAGTGTCATTCATGAGCACAAAACAGCACGACAGCAGGCCTGCAGTCACCATCATGCACTGTGCAGGCCAGTTGGTGGCTTGTTATGCAGAAAGGCATGTGTCCTGCAATGCAAGCGGCTGACTCAATGGCAAACCCGGCCACGTGAAGTGAACATGCATCCTTGCATGCTGTTGCAGCACCAGCCTTCTTCAACTCTTCACACACAGCAGCTCCTTACCGCCCTGCTGCTAGGCATCAACACACACCACTCCTTGCCCATGCACACACACACACACACACACTGTGAGTGCATCATGAGTGCAGGGCAGCAGCTCACAAGCACTGCGATCGGGACATGGGTTTGCAGCTCCTTGTCGCCCTGCAGCTAGGCATCAAAACACATTGCTGAATTCCGCTGTGAATACAAGCATGACACTGTCTGTGGAACTGAACACACACTGGCAGAAGCCAGGCCCGGCCAAGGTGCAGGACTGATGCATGTACACGCTGACAATGCAGCCAACACTGGAGCTGAGCTCCAGTGTGGGATCGAAAGTGCGTGAATGTGAATGAAACGGGTCCCAAATGAGTCAATCAGTGATCACAGCACTGCACCTGCAGCCTAGGACGTCCAGAGAACATGGCCATGCGCATCCCTGATGAACCAGTACCGCCTCCAGCACCAATACTACCAGTGTACTCCCACACCACATACGTAGCTATGCATGTGTGCATGCGTTTGTGTGTATATCTGGGTGTATGTATCAGTAGACAATGATGTCAGACAGACAGTCAAGCAGCACACCGGCCCAGACAGCACCGCCAGGCAGACCTTCTGAAGTTGCTGTTTGCCACACGGCCAGCAGCACTGCTATCAGTGTGGCAGGGATGCATGCCGCACAACAGTACGACTGAGTACGTAATTGCAGGAACCACCGTGGTATGGAACACAACAGAGACATCCTGCAGGAGCCACAGGGCTTCACACTGCATGCATACCACACTCCCCCGCCGTCAAGAAGACAGGGAGCAAGAAGGTTTGGCCACAACATGCCAACCACAACAGGTGTGCACAGCAGCGCCGCATAGAGGGCTGCAAGGCTCACAAGCTGCTGGCATGTGCAGGCGCAGATCGAGAACAACAGCACTGACGTCATGATCGGGTGTCAGGCCACACACTTCATTAGCCTGCCGTGCAGCACAGGTGTACCAGACATCTGAGCCCCTTGACAACACTCACACCCTGCAAAGCTGGCCCTCGGTGTCAGTGAGCAACTAGTCAAGTGACCAACTCGCCAAGTGCACAGACACTGCCATAGGTCCCATTAGAGGCATGTCAACAGCCACCAGGTCACGTGCATTCCTCCACCACGAGCCATGTCAACGCCACCCGTAAATGTGCCTCAGAATGTCTCATGGATTAGTTGCGGTAGTTGCACCCGCCCTGCTTGAAGGAGCCATCGCAGCACTGCTGGCCCTCCCACCATGCGTAGTTTGAGAATTGGTTGCCGTTGTACCAGCAGCTTGAGCTGCCCTGGTTGCAGCCGCTGCGCACCCATGAACCACTGCAGCACTGCCAGCCATCTGCCCACACGTTGTTGTTGTAGGTGGTGCCTCCCCAGTAGCAGTTTCCCTGGTGGCAGCCACCGTTCACCCACTGACCGTCGCAGCATTGGTAGTTGCCAAGCCAGTCCCGGTGGTTCCAGAAGGAGCCTGTGATGGTGAAGGTGAAGAAGAAGCCAGCAGTAGGGCGGCGGCTGCAGCCATTCTGCTGGGCAGCCAGGAGCTTGCGCCCGGCCTTGTCAGCAGCAACAGCCTGCAGCGCTGTAGCTACCACCAAAGCAACCAAGAAGAAGAAGACGATGCTCTTGGCCATCCTGCTGCTTTAAAGCTCCCAAATTTGGAAGGGACTTGTGCTGGGTGCTGGTGGTGGTGGGGAACTGGAATCGCCAGCAGACGGGGTACGCATAACAGCCATAAGTGATAAACATGTTTGAAACAACAGACAAAGGTGCATAGCTGCTCTCTGGATGCCAGCAAGGCACTGTTCCGTCACCGTCAGCATAGGATGGAGACCAAGCACTTGGGTCTCGCGGTTACTGCATCAATTGTGCTGATGCAGCCCAGTGATAACAATGCTGATGCAACTGGACAGGTTGTTGCTGCAACAGCAGGCATGCAGGTGCTTCAGGGGCTGTGCTCGGTGCCCAGCAACAACCACTAGTGATCGCTCAATAACTGGCTTCGGCAAGAAAAGGACAGGCATAAATGATATACTTACTTTATACTGTAATTTTTGCCTTACCTACGCTCAGGATACTGTGGCTCAATATGCAGGTGCACAGTCTTGGCGTGCTGTACTTCTGAGTGTGTGTCGCGCATGTACGGGATGCAGAAATGGCAGGGAGAAGCTTTCAGTGTCTAAACATGATGTTGAAGGTGTATAGAGTCTGCCAGGAGTAACTAATCATTCACTACGGACCGCAAGTCCGGACCACCGTTTTGGTCCCTAGATCTGCAGAGATCGGTTAACCTTGGCAGACACCCAGCTTGTAGGCTCTGCCGGTGTGTACCAGCAGTAAGGTATTTTTTAGGCAGCTGTTAACCCCTTTTGGCGGCCATACAGGGGGGATGGGGATGGGAAGCTGGGTCTGCTGCAGGGCACAGTCTCTGCTCATCTTGTCAAACCAATTCAACATTTATATTTGCAATTGCCTCTTAAAGCACACGAAAACGGTCACAGTGTACTGTGGGGCGAGCTGCAAGCCTGCAGCAGCGTGCATGTTGCACATGTGCCCTGCAGAGTCAGCTGAGACAGGCGTGCCTGCATGTGGTTATGCATTCTTGCATTCATTGACATCACAAGCCTGTCTCAGTGGCTGGCACAAATTGGCTTCTCGCTGTCCTGCTGCTAGGCTCCAAAACACACCGAATCTGCCCAGTCACGCAATATATATAGGCGCCTGACATACTAGCGCCGGTTGGACCGTGGTTTCACTGATGCTTGATGTTCCAGGTAATCATGCACAAGCTGAGGTTGCTATATACAAAAACCAGCTGGCATGTTGCATGTCATCGTGACCGCAATGTGCCTGCCCACAGGTGTTCAGAGCTGTCCCTGTTGCAGCATCTGCACGTACTGCTGCATTCGGGACAGGGTTGGCATCTTCTTACAGACCTGCTGCTAGGCTTCAACACGCTCAAGGCTGGTGCGTGTGCTCATTGCAGCCACGGCAACTCCCTGCAGCACACTGCAGGGTTGTGCCAAATGCAGGTCAGAAGCCAGTACCACCATCGCACAGCTCAGAGGTGTGCTGTACATATCATATGTGACAGGCTGGCAAGGAACCTAGCACAGAACGCCAGTCATTTTGGCGCATGCGCCCACTAAGAGCCTCTGTCAGATGTTGGCAAGTACGTGTGACAACTTTTTGCCTTGAAGCCCTATAGCCAGCTGGGTCAAGCAACACAACAGCGCTTATGGTCCCCTTGAGGCGACTCAAAGGGGACAGACAGGAAGTATTGAAGGTGCAGACTTGCTGTCAGCAGACGTCAGTGCAGCTTGCAAGCTCAGCAGTCCTGCCTCAACAGGTTTGTGTCTGTGCTGCATGCAGTGCTGATGCTGTTGTGATACCACTGATCAGCACGTCAGTTGTCCCTGCAGTGCTTAACGCCGGAGTTTGAGAAACTGTTCATTGACCTAGGGTCAGCAAACTCGAAGCAACCGTCTGGCTGATGTTACCAGAAATGGATCCACCTTCGGAGGTGCCCTGATCAGCCAGTGCCTGGATCACAGCACGGTTGCCACATACAGAGTCACAAACCCCCAGATTGAAGGCATGAAAGCATTAACACCATTGAAATTGAAGTGTAAAACGCAAGACGTACGCCATATCATCATCACCAGCGCGGCAACCGCACAAACACTACAGACCAAAAGTCCGGACTTGGATCTACGTCACTGGTGACGGTCCGTACCTGCGGTCCGTCGGGTGACGGTCCGTACCTGCGGTCCGTCGCTCAGGTCCTTGATATCATACGATCTCTACCTGACTCACAGACCATTTCAAGTCAGGTTGCCTTTTCTTGACATTCTTGTGTCCTGTAAACTGTACCCCTCAGTGCGGACTGGATTACCTGCACTGGAGTGTACCCCTGCATTACGGTGATCGATCATTTCTAAGCTTCCCAACAAACAAGGTACGCTATGCTTATTTCTAACAGCAAGTGTCGTATTGCGACTGGTGCCAACCAGCAGTGCTCGTCCGATCAACCTGCAAACGAGCGTCGTTGCTTTTGCAGCATCGAGCCTTACAGGTTTCGCAATACCTTTTCAAAGTACTATTGATTGTGGCACATGACTCAGCAGTGCTGCGTGGATGCTGATGCTAGTAACTGCACACTGACTGGGACCAAAGGCCTTGATATCGATCTCTGGGTGGTGGTGTCTGGGTTGGGGACTGTCAGTCACGACGCGCAGAGAACCTCATGAAGGAGGAATATGTACAGTCCATTTCTTGAAAGTCTTCCTCACATACAACTATGTTGCCGACCCGCTTGTTTGCACCTTCAGGTACTGCCTCCAAGTGCCCAAGTCAACTTACAACAGCAGCATGGCCAAGGCCACCATTGCCTTCTTCTTGCTTGCTTTGGTGGCGTCTGCAGCGATGCAGGCTGTTGCTGCTGACAAGGCCGGGCGCAGGCTCCTGGCAGTCCAGCAGAATGGCTGCAGCAGCCGCCCCCCTACTGGTGGCTTCTTCTTCACCATCATCATCACGGGCTCCTTCTGGAACCACAACAGCTGGCTGGGCAACTACCAATGCTGCAATGGCGAGTGGGTGAACGGTGGCTGCC
>QAXK01010522.1:0-10761 GCA_004335735.1 Chlorella sp. KRBP | reverse complement strand
GGGACTGATCAGCAGGGTGGTTGTCAGCACCTGCTGCTGCTGCTCGGTCTACTGTTGGGCTGGGCTTCTGTCTTTTGGCCGCCTGCAAGCCGTTCGTGATGATACAGGATCCTGATATATCGTCTTTGGACTGTTCTGGAATAGTATCGGCTGTATCAGCGATGCCTATAGGGGCATCTGAGTCCTGCTGCTCTGCAGGCCTCTTGAGAACAGCAACTGCAGCTGAATCCATGCTCAGATGTGCTGCCGCAGCTGCGCAGTTAAGCTGACGACAGACGTATGATAGACGTAAGACAGAGGTTGACAAGCGAGAATGCAACGCGTCTGCTGCGAGCCTGGGAAGCAACGTCGTGTTCAGGTGCGGTGTGCAACAACTCAACCCCCTCAGGCGCCACCAGTTGACGTTGCCTGATGTCTTCAAAGTACAAAAGCACACGTTCATTTCATAGGTCGATGATGAGGTCTCTATCATGGGGTACAACTGTTGCAGGGGTACAGGCTGATCAGCGGGTAGAAGTTTGGTTGCAGACAGTTTGCCTGCTTTGCTTGCTGTCGTCATAGTAGCTTTTGATTACTCGAGCAGCGAAGAAAAAATGTTGTTGTTTTAAGCAAGCATGCATCACCAAGCTCTGTACACAAGTGTTGGTTGGGTTGGAATCACATGCACCACCCTTCACAGCACATTCATCATGCAGTTGGTGCAGCTGTCCATGGTCCTGGTTCGTCCCAAACACGCTCAGCACACCAGCAGCTTGCTCAAGGCACACAGGCAGTGCTGGTGTGCCTTGCCCAGCTGGCACTGCTGCTGCGTCTGTGGTGTGGACTCCCAGCTGTCCAAGTCAACAGGGCCCCCAAAAAGGAAGGGCTTCGATGCAGGATTCTTCAGACATTTCTGACGCAAATTGCACGTGGACAGTGTGTGGGTGCATGCACCAACCAGCACACATTCCTGCTTGGGGCTGAAGTGATCACTGAGTGATCTGTGTGGCAGCACATGGTCGGCCGCATGTGCTGTTTTGTGCTGCTAGGCCCTCTCCTCAAAGGCTGATAGATACCTCTCCTCACAGCCGCAAACTCTCCTGAAAGGCACACACTCTCCTCATGAAGAAGGGGGGTGCCTGCATCTGCTGTGACGGTCACAGAACAGACAGGGAGCGCCAGTCACCCCTTCCCTACCCCCCTACCCCACCACCACTACCTCCCCTCTCCTCGCACCTGCACACAAGTCCTGGCCAGGTAGGCAAGGGCTCGTGTGTCCTCGTCGGCGGAGCAGCAGAAACGAAAGGAGCAGCAGCAAAAACAGCCCTGCCTTCACTTCTCCTCGTTCTCGCACCTGGTTGCAGCCAATTGGCTTCTCAAGGGACACTTGTGGCTGCCAGCCAGGAAAAGCAACACATGGCATGCCTTTGCCCCATGCTGCAGTCACCACGTCGCAATAGAGCATTGCAGGGACCCAGCAGCGCACACCTGAGCTCAGCTGCAGCCCACTGTAGTCCCACCCCCAATCCCTACCCCAGCCTAGCTCAAATTGGGCTGCCCATTTGGGCTGTTGCTGCTGCAGCAAGATAACTGAATGTGTGGTACCTCTCACCTCTAAAATATGAGCTTTTTAGTTATGGGATTTCACAGAACTGTGCATGTCAGGAACATCTGGGCAGCACTGGGCACATGCCTCCATGATGGGCAGGCCTAGGGTTGTAGCAACTGAATCATCCCGCTCTGGCCGTGAGTGAGTTTTGTTCAAGTTTGAGCTTCCAGAGCACAGCCACTGAGCAACAATGGAGTCTTGTGATATTGTTTTTGGTGTCTCACAGTCAGCTGCAGGATACAAACCTTATATATGCAAGCTTGATGCCACAATTGCCGTTGCAAAGGCACACCACCTGTCCCTGAAGATGTCCTGGCCCCATGCCTGTAACAGGTGCACGGCCGTACAGCTACAAAGCATCAGCGCCAACCTATGGAGCATTTAAGCCCATATAGAAGCCCCTGCGTGAAGCCTACGGCAGCCTGCGTTGAAACCGCGGATCCTGAAAGCGTCATACCTGGGCATGCAGCTTCAGGACGGACTTCACCTGTGCGGAATAACTGGTCTCATAGACACCAGATACTTAACAGCAAAGCAGTTCGGAGCAGCGTGCCCCTGTGCTCCAAACAACTTGCACAGCAAGGCGCATTCAGGCAGCACAAACACACAGCAGCAGCTCTCTTCGTGAGGAAGCACTTGCTGAAAGGCGCATACGTGTGTTGCCAGCCGGTCAGACGGTGTGTTGCCAGCCGGTCAGCAAACGTACGCTGCATCCAGCTTGCTTGTCTGAACAACAGCTGACTGCAGTTCGTCCTGCTTGCGAGGGCCCAGCACATCGCGCCCATCAAAATCATCAGACCCTTTGACTTCGTCAGAATTCAAGCAGTTGTGGAAGGTTTCATCCACGGTGGGTGCAAGCTTGCACTGACACGTCTGCAGGTTGCATGCTCCAGTACATGTTCTCTGCAGAGTGCAGTGCACGCATGTACATGCATCTAGCAACCTGCTGTGCTTCAGTTCCGAGTCAGGAATCCAACGTGCACGTAGACGTAGCTTTGCTTGAAACCATTCTTGCAAAGGGTGCAGCTTTGCCGCTGTCAGGGTTTGACTGTGCACAGATTCACCAGCTGCAGGCCCACCAGCAGTGCACACCCAGCACAGCATACATGCACCTATCCAACAATGCTGGATTTTGGTACTGCACGTGTCTTGCATGGCAGCATACAATCAGAATCTGGGAATGCAGATAATCAAAGCAATTGTGACGCCCCACACCCCCTGCTGTACTACAGTAAGGTTGATACCCTGCCGCGGGGTACATGTGTGTGACTGGCTTGCAGGCTGGCCATGAGGACCAGCATGGCACCTGCAGCAGCAGCAGTGGCCCTCGTGCTGCTGCTGTCTGCTGCCTGCGCTCAAGGAGTGTACGACGGCAATGGCTACACGTGCCCAGACAACACAAAGTCATTGACGGATGTAGATGACCTAGGGGACGCAGCCAACCATGAGGGTGGGACAACGTACCTCCTGGCAGCTGGGCAGTACACACTCACACCAAGCGCCACCATCACCCCCACTCAACTGCTGTGCTACATAGGCAGCGGAACTGATGAGGTTGTCATCAAGGTGGCCACAGGCTATCCAAATGCAATCTTCCTGGCCTCACTAGCCCCGCTGGCCTTCATGAACCTCACCTTGGACGGCCAGAAGGACCAGGGGGTGACATTCGACTCTGCCATCCAGGGTGGCGCAGGCAATGTATATGCTGAGGACGTCGTCATTGAGAACTTCGCGGCTGACATCTACACCTTGGGTGCTGCTACCGTTGAGACCCGCCTAAAGAACGTCAAGTTCTTGAGAAACACGGGCGTGGACGCAGGATCTACTGTGGGGGCACAACGACTGAGCCGCTGATCACCATGGATTCGGTGAGTGGTCAGATACCATACAGAAAGAACCCTTGCTGGAAGTGATGTTGTGTACATTGTGCACACCTTCGAGTGGTTGACAGCTACGAAGTAGAGATAATATTGGGTCGCTACTACCTAGATAGTATCGATTGCATGTATGCCTGTGGTTCACTGCATGTGAGAGCATGCAGTTTGCAGCCTACCTGTTTGTGAATTCGTCACAGTGCGACTGCCTGAGCCAGGCTGTCAGCAGCAGTCAAGCAGTGGCCCGCTTGTCAGTGCTGCATTCCACTACGGTACGGCTCATATTCCTAACCATACTAACAGTAGTACATGAATGCACATCAGGCTGTCAGCGTGATATTCAGGAGGAGCCCATGTGTGTGGTTTGAAGACACTGTGCAACATTGTGTTGCAATGCAGGTGGTGTTCCAAGCCAACACAGGTGGCAGCGCGCTTTCGATAATCAATTGCAGGGCCACAGTGACGGGGCATTCCAGTTTCCAGGGAAATGGAGGGTCCGACACGCTCAGGCGCAGTGTTTTGCAGTTAACTCCACGCTCGACATTGAGGGTCCCATATGTGCCCAGAACAACACAGGTTCCGCGGCTGGCTTCTTGTTGCCTGCTCGAACCAAAGTGACCTTCAGGCAGCCCGACACAGCCCGCGTCAACGGCAACACACCCGTGGACGTTTACAATGGCGGTAGCATTTTCTGCGGCACAAGCAACACTTCTTGGGCCGCAGGCGGTGCAACCTACATCATCCAAGGGAGGCTGTGTGCCATGGCATGCGATAAGGAGTTCCAGAAGCCGGCGTCAGTGGGCACAACCAGGACCTGCAACAGCTGCTTGGGGCCCTGGGACCCCGCTGCATGCAGCTGCAAGGTAAGCAACTGGTGGCTTTTGCAAGGGGTGCACTCAATGGGCTTGGGGTGCACCATATGGATGTCTGGCATAGTGCTGCATGGCTAACAGGCCCAGCAGCTTCATTATCAACACGTCAGCCCTCTCGTTCAAAAAGTTGTGAGAGTCAGCTGCACATTGTGCAGAGAGAGTGTGGTCCTCCTGCAGCGACCGCCAATGCAGCTGTGCCGCAGCACTTCCACCAACGGAGGCATTCTGCTCTGACTAATCACAAGTACAGAGTGCGCAACAAGTACCGCCGCTGCCACCCTGTAACTTGCACGAGTGCACTGGGACTGCAGCCAGGCAAGTGGCGAGGTTTACAAAGTAATACCATGTGTGGCGACATTGTGGACAAGTGGCTGTGCTGTTGTTGATGCTATGACTGCCTGCAGGACTGCAGCAAAGGGGAGCATGTTGCCAAAAGGGGGTCAACGAGCCCAAACCTGCTGGCGTGCCGTGCAGGTAGGGGGAACCAGGAGGGGGATGATGCGAGTCAGCACTTGACAGGACACGCACACATGTGCTCAACTGCAGATGCTTTGCTTGCAGCAACTGTCGCATTAATGAGCAAGAGATTGCAAGACCAGTGGCAATCATGCAGACATCATCATCACATGTGCTGCTAGCTTGGTGCTGTTGCTGCTCCCCATGTGCTGTGTTTGTAGCACCACAAGCCCTTTCAGAGGTACCCATGCAACATTGGTACTGAGACAGCCCACTTTCACAGCTGTGACAGCTCACCAGCGAAGCAAAACTCCTGTCAAACACTTCAACTTTTGTGATCAGGCAGCTGCAGACCTCAAAGCACTCATCAGGTGCCTGAAATATTAGTAGGCTTCCCTAGTAACCAAGAGCAAGGTTACCAAGGGTGCCCGGGTCGGTAAAACAAGCCCCCTTCGGCATAGTGAATTACCCAGCATGCGAAGCATGCCCTTGCGCCCAACCTTGTTCCTCAGTGACATCACACTCTGCCACTGCCCCCGCATTTGCTGCTGCTGCTGCTGCTGCTGCCACCCATGTTGCTCCTTGGCCAGGCTCTCAGCAGGTTCATGTGACAAGCTGTCTTACTGCTTGGGGAACAGCACAGACTGCCCAGCCAATGAGCTCCTTCGTGATGGCTTGGAGTGCCGCTAGTGAGTATATGGCAGAGCCTGAAGTTTCCTGCCTACATGCCTGAGCCTACTAGAAGCCTAGAAGAATGCTTCAGCCCTGCCGGCAGCCCACTTGGAACACACCAGACTCTCCGCTCAGACGGCTACAGACACCATTATCAGCTTTGTTGCAGACCGTCTGACCAGTCTCAAGGTGCAGGTGGCAGTGAGCGTGGTTAGGTTTAGGCAGTGAGTGTGCAGAGCTTGGTGCCAGTTGGTGCATGTTGTAGTTGCCGGCCTGCCTCATCAACTTGAGATCAGCTCCTCCCTGACCAACTCTGACGCTACAGCTGCTGTTGTTGCTGCTGTGCTCCTGCTGCCACTCCAGCTGCTGTTGCTGCTGCTGCTGCGCTTCTGTTGTCGCTTCTGCTGCACGACTGCTGCTGCCTGCATGTAACCTTCACAGCTCTGCGCTGGACAAGTTCCAGAAGCCCTTCTGGTCAAGGCAGTTCAGGCCACTTGCCGCGAAAGACAACACCAGCAAGGCTGCCGACGCCGCATCAAACGTCGCTGTTGAAGAGAACACCGGCAAGGACGCCAGCGCTGCGGACAACAAGCAAGTCCGCACCACATTCCCCAACAGCGATGTCGCTCCCCTTCATTACCTTGATGAGCGCCCTCACTACGGTCGTGGTGACCGTCACAAACAAGTCGAGCACCCCCGCTACGGCAACGACGAGGAGAAGCCTGGCTACGGCGACTGGCCTGAATGTCGCGGCACCTGCGACAAGGGCAAGTGCCACCTTGAGAAGCACTACTCAGGTTGCTGCTACCTTGCAAGCGCTCACGGAAAGGATGACTACCCAGCAATCGACTCAGAGCAGGCCGAGGTTGGCAACGTGGTCGA
Source organism: Chlorella sp. KRBP (assembly GCA_004335735.1). Lineage (NCBI taxonomy): Eukaryota > Viridiplantae > Chlorophyta > Trebouxiophyceae > Chlorellales > Chlorellaceae > Chlorella > Chlorella sp. KRBP. The sequence goes on along the minus strand of QAXK01010522.1, from coordinate 4,417 downwards.
CAGCGACGAGAAGACCGTGGCGCTCAATGCAAAGCGTGGCATGCGGGTGTGTTGATGAAAAGCACGCACCTTGTGTGGGCAGAGGCCGCTGCCTAGTCAGGGCGCCTGCAGCAGCTTATCACAGAGACAGTGTACGTTGTAGCCGCATGTATTAGGGGAGTGATGGCCCATGAGTTTCTTTTGACGAGTTTCTTTTGGTTTTGGCACAAGCTGTGTGTGCGCATGGATCACATGTTGATGTCAAGGTGGAGATGGGTCATTTCAACAGGTGCTCAGGTGTAGTTGAGTACACCATGCGATGTGTTGTGCCCTCAATGTGGCTATCAGGGCTTTGAGTGATCAGCTCTTGTTTTGGGGACCTAGCAGTGGGCATGTGTTGGTGCAAGGGTTCCAAGCAAGTAGGTTTAATTTGATGGGTTCACCTGCTTTGCCTTTATCCCGCACATGGTTCAATTGGCAGTACTGCACTGGTGGCGTTGGATGAAGCTGTGTGTGCGCAGGCCTGGTGTGCGTGTGAAAAACAAGAGAGCCAGGGTTGAGAATACAGTTCAATATATGCCTGGATTCGATACACTTTCAGTACGATGCTGTGGCATTGCCTGCTGCTGTATCTGTAGCCAGGTTGGCGGCAGCAGCCCTCCATGTGTCTGTGCAGGCCCTGGTCTCATCAGCTGCAGTGAGTGTAGAGCTCCCACAGTGGGCAAGTGCTGTCACTGGCATGATGGTGCTGTGGGTGACCTGTTGTGGCTGCTGAAGTCTGGGCGTGTGCTTTGGTGTGGCATATGGATAGCACATGTGGTTTGGGGGCCGAAACGCATATGAGATGTCGCTCTGCATGCCTCTACTTTATGCACTACTTGAGTATGAAGGCATGCTTTTTGGGGATGTGGTTTTGAGGTAGGGTTTACGACCGGCATGCGTTATCATGCCATGGTATGCACTTTATGACATGTTTTTGGGGCGCACAGTAGGCATGTGGCTTTTGGGGCATGTGGCTTTGGGGGCATATGTGGCTACTGGGTCTGCATGTGTGGGCATGTGGGTGTGAGATGGCCTACAATGGGCGTTGTAGTCAATGCTTGGAGAGTGAACCTGGCTCAATGTGGTTGTGGTGTGCTCTGGCTGTTATGGGGTTTGAGGGTGACCGTCACCAGTGGCGAAGTCCCGGACTTCCTGGGCCAGGACTATGCTCATGCAATTTTGGCAGATGACTTGCCCTTGTGCTTCTGGGGGCTGTTCGTGGGCATGTGGCGTGATGTCGCTGTGCATGACTTGCGCAGGATACCTTGGGAGCATGTTTGTGATTTGTGTGGTTTTGAGGCTTGCAGTGAGCATGTTGCGTAAGCATGTGGCTTTTGAGTCTGCAGAGTACTCTGCAGACCTCATGCCCACTAGTGGGCATGTGGCTGTGGGGGCATGTGGCTTTGAAGGCCCACAGTTGTCATAACGCTTGGTTCTTGCTTGATGTGAGACGCTGGTTCCATGTGACTGTGTGGTTTGATTTGGCTGTGGGCTCAGCTTTGGGTTGCAGCTGGTGGTTGCAGTCACTGCAGTCGCCTCAGCCCCTGTAGACTGAGTGGGTCTCATTCTAAGAAATGGCTCCTGATCAGTGGACCCCCCGTTGTTCCTGTACATGGGGTGAAGCTTTGAAAGGTGAGGTTTAAGGTGAAGTACTGCTGGTAATGGCTGGAGACGCAGCCGACTGCACCACGATTTACCACCCTATTCCTATTCCATAAGTGGTCTCCAGGGCCATGATCCGCGTCCCATTTGGCTGGAAAGATGTGAGGTCTGACAAGGGTTGTGGTCCCACAACTACTGTTTGTGTTGACAACAGGTAGCCGCTGACAGGCTGTGCAGCCTGCAAGAGGTTGCCTGCAGATGCTTGTCATGTGGCTGTTGGGCTATTCAAGGCATGGCCTTGGACTGCCAGCTGTTGTTGTCCATAATGATGGGGTGCCGTATACTGTACCCCTGGATTTATATGTGGGGTGCAGTCAGAGGGCTACAGCTGGGTTGTGCTGCCTGCTATGGCTGTTGTTCAGGCTATTGGGTGGTTCCACAGGGTGTTGAAGGGGCAGGAGGCTGTGGTGGCAGCGTGGTTTAGGGTGTTACAGGCTTGAGCCGCAGCAAGGTGGTTGGGTGTTGTTGCAGCCTCAGGTTGATCTCAGATTGGACCAGCAGCAGGCAGTGGTAGGCTGTGTGACCGGCAGCTTGGCAGCAGCTGCTGCTCTCTGGAGGCTGTGCTGTCTGGAGGCTGTTGCTGTACGAGTGGGGGTGCCACCAGTAGCACTGAAGGGGCATGGAGTGCATATGGCTATGGGTTGATTGACTGTGTTGATCATGGGGCAGCAGAGGTGATGCCTGATGTTGAGCAGCTACTATCAAAAGCACTACTGTGGTTAGTACTTGATTGAGTACCATGGCTGCCACTGCATTATTTCAAAAATTTGGAAAGCACTTGCACCCCTTGGACTTGGTAGTTAGGGCCCTATGTTATCTGTAGCTTGACTTTCCCCTTGTACCTGTAGTTGTGCAAGGAGCCTGACGTAGGTCACTGCTGCATGTAATGCGCGCATGACCGGCAGGCATGGTGCTGCTTGCAGCGTGGTGTGGGGGTCGTCATGAGCGACAGGCCAGGGTCTACCCCTGTGGCCCATGTCACTATGTTGTGTGTGCTCAACATGCTCACATGCAAAAGTACTGTAGTGTACTCGCCATGCATGCTCAATGACCCATGTATACACAATGGCTTAGGCACAGGACAGCAGCAGCTGCAGGTCACAAGTTCTCTCACAACAACACCAAACTTGCTCTGCCTAATGGCAGTTGCATCACAGCAACATTCCATCGCAGTCAAAGCCTTACAAGAGCTGCTGCAGCTGTACGTGTTGCAGTACATCCAGCAACCACGGTCACCGAGTCCAGCCATAAAGAAGTGGCAAGTTTCTATACAAAGCGTGGCTGTCATAATGCATTGCACGTCTGTGGTGCAGGCAAACGACCAAAACGATGTTGACTTGTGTACACAGCATTACAGCCACCCTACAGGTCTGGTGATCAAAAGGAGAGACCCAGACTGGCGGTAGCTGGACCCTTGAAAACATTCCAGGCCACCAACCACACCACGGTCCACAAATGCAGCACCCAGCCATGCTGTCCCAATACGTCTCTGGCAAGGAACTACAACTGACTCCTGGAAGAAAAACTTACATTGACCATACTTCTACAGTATGGCAGCATGGACATTAGTTGGAAGCCGGCTGCAAGATTGTGTGACCAGGAGCGCCACGATTTGGTCACCAGTCGATACGACCAGGAGTGAAAGACACAGCCATTGACCCGTTGGCATAATGTCACAGTATGGCTCCAGTGGTCAAAGTGTCCGGGGATCTGTGGGCATGACTCTGAGTGATCCACAACTGATCAAGGGAAAATAAAAGAGAGCCTGCCACGCTATCACAGTATGGCAGCCGCTGCAAGGTACCGGTATCCACTAACCAAAGCACTTGACCCAGCCAAAAGAGAAACCACTGCCCAAGCGATCACAGCACGGCAGCTTCGGAATGAGACAAGACCGGCTGCCTGGTTTTGTGCTGGCCAAGAGGTTTCACATTCGGCAATCAACCACAAGCACTCACCGCCGGCTGATCATACCACTACAGTCACTGGCCTACGGGAGGCCCTGGCATATAGTCCAATCATAGGCCACCACCAACCAAGCCATGAACGCCATTATTGTACAGCAGCAGGCAACGTGGCATCTCAGCCAACAAGCTGACTGCATGGCACCACAGTCGACACCTGGCCCGGCAGCTCTCAGGTGATTGGCACTCCCTGGCTATCAAATGCTGCCATGGCAGAAAAAGATGCTGCCATGCATGATCAATGTGGCGATCAGTCAACCTGGTCTACTTCCACAAGCAAAATAAGACATGTGCGCCAGCATGCAGTGTAGGCATGTGATACAGAGGCATGCAGTACACAGGCATGCAGTTTGCACATGCAGTGCACAGGCATGCAGAAAAGGCATGCAGTGCACACGTGCATGCAGGCAGGACAGGCAGATAATTCATGCATTGATTCATGCAGAGGGCAACAATCAAAGTCAAGGTGAGATACCCACTCAAATGGCCGGAGACCAAACAACAAATACTTCCAACCACATGATGCAGCCTGGAAGCAGGAGCAAACACATGTGTTGCAAACATGCTACCTGCAGACCTGGCTTTCATGGCACCCCAGCAGCTACGCAAAGCAACTACACAGCTTCTACAGCTACCCAACTACGCACTTGCACCTGCTGCTGTACTGCAGGAGACCTTAGCCAAGCAAAAAGAGAAGCTGCAGCAGCTGCTATCCTGCTGCTGCTGCTGCTGCCCTGCTGCCCTGCTGCTGCCCTGCTGCTGCCCTGCTG
>QAXK01010509.1:0-13556 GCA_004335735.1 Chlorella sp. KRBP | reverse complement strand
GCCGGATTATTATTATTATATTATAACTTGTGCAGTGACTGCAGCAGAAGCTGCAAGCCGTTTTCTGCATCAGGTGAGCAGTTGCACACTTACCCGTGTTTCCAAAGTTGCCTGCGTGTTGTGTTGAGTTGCAGGTACTGCAATGCCAGTGGAGTCACGCCCAGGTCGACATCCTCTGTGGTGCGAGAAAGAAACAAAGCAAACAATCAGGCGAAGTGGATGTTGAGTTGGTCTTTGACTGCAGGTGTGTGAGCCACAACGCATAAAGACATGGCTTGGATGGAGTCTGTCAGCCAGCAAGTCAATGCCAATGAGCTGTGAGCACAACTATGCAGGAGCCACCAATATTTCTGGTTGTACCATGGTGGTACCATCCGATGCAAGGCCAATAAATGCTGCCAGCGCCACTGCCAATAGAGTGCTGCTTTGTTGTAGCTGCAGGCTGGCAAGTCAATTCAGTGCCGAGGGCTATCGTCACAACTATCTGTAGAATGGCTGCAACCACAGTGCCCAGATGCGTCCTGCTGTATGTGAAAGGAACAGACTGGGGGTGTTGGCTGTCAGCAGTGCTGATGCTATCTGGCATGCTGCCACAAGCTGTTGGATCCAACAACCCACTCTCTGAGGCTCACCTGTATGTGGCAAGATCGTGTGATTGCGGAAGGCTCCAAGCGCAGTGCCGTACAGCACAAAGTACTGGTCGTGCATGCACTTTGATTCCAGGAAATCGGCCAGGAAAATCAGCATTTGGAAGTTGAAGTAGGCGCAGCAGGTGGGGTCCCTGATGGTGCAGGAGGGGTGCTTGGAGCACTGCATGATGGGGCAGTCGATGTCGTCCATCTGAGAGTGGTCTCTGAAGATGCAAGTGGGCTCAAACGGGGGCAGGACAGCCATTGGGGCATCTGTTGTCTTCTCCAGGGGTGGTGTATCAGCCTGGAGGTCGGGCTGTAGCTCCTCATGTTGCTGGTGCCGTTCCTGCTCCAGCTGCTGCTGCTGATCCAGCCGCTGCTTCTGCTCCTGTTCTCGCTGTCGCAGCAGCTGCTGCTTCTGCTCCCTGAGCTGCTGCAGCTGTTGTGCCTGCTCCTGCAGCTGCTTTTGCAGCCGTTCCTGCTCCAGCTTCCGCTGCAGCAGGCCCTCCCGCTCCTGCTGCTGCTGCTGAACTGCTGCCGACCCTGATAGCAAAGCGCTGTGAATGTGTGGATGCCTGTTTGATGTTGGATTTCTGTCTGACTCTGTGTGGTTGGGATTGATCATCCTCACTGGGTCTTGGGGACTGCAGTTGCAGCTGCAGGGGGCTCCTGGGCTGATTGCTGGATACCCCTCAGTTGATTGTGTCTGACGTCGCAGTAACGTAGTAAACTGCATCTGCTTTGGCCCGAATGCAGCTTGGTGCGAGCACCATGCAACCAACAGCAGCACCGCTGCTGTGCTGGCAAGCAGCGGCCACCTGAGCCTTGCTAGATGCCTCAGGTGTCTTCGTCGCTCGTATCCGATATCTTCGGCGTCGTCCATTGGTAGATATGTCACACCCTTCATGCAAGGATTGGTATCAGTGATGTGCCAGGCAGGCTGCGTGGCAGGTGGTTCATATGGTTGTTGACAACAACACAGTAAATGTCCTGCCCCTGCCACAAGCTGCTTCAGCTCCTGCCAAAGATCACACGACTTGAATGTTCACAATGTGTTGTGCACAAGCAACAGGTGAAGAACTCCAGACGAGCGGGTCCCAGACGTCAGCAAAGCTGCAGTTAGATAGTATAGTATGCTGCTATCAAATAGGCAACTGTCTCAATGTTTTAAGGGCCTTAGAAAACATGTGAAACATCATATGCCAATGATAGCGACTGCGGCTGGAGCCCTGATCTGGGCGCTGCTCTCGGCCAGGTCAAACGACATGCGCATGACTAATCACATACTGCTCTGCCCGAAGCTCGCAGCTGCGATGAGATAGCAGGGTAACAAGTGCATGGCAGTGCAGGCAATGTAGCGGCAGGCTGCTGAAGGTCACGGTTCATGATCTTATCCCTGCAGGGTCGACATGTATTGTATGTTTGTAGTGCTTCAGTATTGCGCACACAGGTTTGTAATATCTTGCATTCCTTGAATTACATCAACTGTCAGCCGCCAACAAACCAAATCATGGTGCGATGTGATGTTTGTGAGCTCACCTCGAGGTACTCAGCTCTCCACAGCGCCTTGCACTGTTGGCCAACCCAGGCTCCAAGTAGCCATGAAAAGAGATCGGTAGGAGCTGCAGCTGTAATGACTGGCGCTGTCAAAGCTTGTGCAGAGAGGCGCCAAGTAGCCAGTAACAATGTATGACGCTGATATAGCCCTTGCCGTGACTCCACTTGCTACAGTAGGATAACTTGTTACAGCTGAGGACAGCAGCGCCAAGATGATGATCATGCCCAAGCATCAACACAAGCATCACACGCTTCTACCTACCAACAGCATGCGTTTGGGGCAGGTGCTCGATCCCATCATCACACTGCACAATGGAAACAGCACCATCAACAGGCAGCAACAGCACCAACTCTGAGGCCCCTGGGAGACGACTGCCACTGCTTGTCATGACACTGTGTTGGCTTAACAGACAACACCACAGCCCTAGAAACCCTGCAAGAGGCCAAAGGGCCCAGCCTTGCGCAGCCCCAACCACTCTTGTTCTTACAGCCTCAACTGGCAGAGGCCAACCAGCAGCCGCCGCTGCATGCAAGGGGTGAGCTCTTCAGCAAGCTCAGGGCACCAGCCCGTCATCGCACACCCTTTCAAATAGCTCAATTCGAAAGAATGACAGCTGGGCCCTCAGGTCTGCAAGCAAGTGACCTTCAAAGAGCAAGAGGCTTCTACTGAGCCGCATACCTCCTATGTACTCTATGATGACACACGTTGATGGCACAGTACCGTTGGAGAACTAGAACCTGGGGCATGCCCTCGCTGAAAAAAACACACCAGCAGCACAACCAATTGATCATGATCTCATGAGTGGCAAAAAATCAAGGTCGAATGGCCGTCATGGCCGCGGCCAAGATGCCAGCAACCACAGCTTTGCCACTGCAACCAGTAAGGTTGCAGCTCTGCTGCTGCCTCAGCTTTCTGCTGCAGTGCAGCAACCAGTAGGGTTGCAGTTGACGGCCAGGATGCCAACAGGGCAGCAACCAGTAAGGTCACCGTGACAGGTCATGGCGACAGCTCTGATGCTGCCTAAGCTCTCTGCTGCAGGGAAGCACCAGTAAGGGCACAATCATGCCGCTGCCTCAGCTTTCAGCACCAGGGCAGCAACCAGAGGGTCACACCTCTGCCGCTGCATGAGCCTTCTGCTCCAGAAGCGCCTCGCACCGCTCCCATCGCTCATGGTAGGGCATGTCACCCCATGCCGTCTCAGACAGCTTTGCTGTCAGCGCAACGTGGATGTCCACGCCGTCAGGTGTAGGGTGCAAAATGCCGTGATCACCCGGGTCAGGGCTGCGCCAGCCAGGGCCAAAGTGACCAGAGAGGTACCTGTGGGGTTCACACAAACATAACCCTGCATGTTGAGTTACTGCCATGGCAATTGATTGGACACCACTGCTGTCAGCAGCAACAAGGGCCAAAAAAGCGTAAGCAAATGGCAACAGATGGACATCAGTAGGGCTCAAGTATGCACTGCTCTGCTGCTGACTACGGCAGCTTGCAGTGGGCTGCTTGTTGTTCCTATGTGTTGCTACGCTACAACTTTCGAGTCGACACCAGAGCGATTGCCAATATTGTGTTGCAAAAGCAGGCTGCGCCACACTCAAGGCTTTGCATTGGCAGGCGGCCAGTTGACTCACTCTTCAGGGTCCGTGACACTCGGGAACCACAAGTCTCCGATGCGGGCGCTGCCAAGACCCGGGCGCGTCTTGAAGGGCTTGGCACCGTGCAGTACACACCAGTTGTGCGACTCCGACTGCGTGGCAGCTGCTGTACTGTGCAAGCCATCCGGAGCAGCTCGATGCACCTCCCTGTGGTGCTGTTCGCCCGCCTCACGATACCGGCAGTAATCGGGGCGCGGGTCAGCCACACCATTGAACTCTGAGTCCCACGGCGTCCACAGAACGGCACCGATGTCGACATTGTTGCGCTTCGTGCAGTCCCGCACGTCGTCGTCGACCGGCCATATGGGCCACATGTCGAGGTACACGCCGCCGCCAGCAGCCGCTTGCTCCTTCTGTCCCGATGCCGGACGCTCCTTCATCATTGCTGCTTGGAACTGAGGCGAGGGATGGTGACGATGTGGCCACATCTTGAAGAAGCCACCACGGGGGTCTGGCCTACCTGAATAGTGGAAGGAGGCATACCTGCATAGCCGAAGACGGCAACATGCAGACCAACGGTGCATGGGTGAGCATATGCGTGGTTTGCATTGAAGTACTTTGTGTGTGCGCATCTTCCAGACAGCGTAGGGATGATTGCGGTGTGTTTCATAGATGCAGACAGACACTGTCAGGCAGTTCGTCAGTTAGTCAAGCGCATGATCTGATGTCTGTTCTGTCCACCAAGTGCAGCATCACAATGATCAGCATGCATGGTGTGGATGCACAACTGCAGTAGGGGCTGCAAGCCGTTGACTGTTTCGGGTGAGCAGTTGCACACTCACCCGTGCTTCCACAGTTCCCTGCGCGTTGTGTTGAGTTGCAGGTACTGCAGTGCCAGTGGAGTCACACCTACGTCGATATCATCTGTGGTGCAGCAAACACACGAAGCAACGCGTCAGGCCAAGTGGCATACGACTACATTGTCTGATGCACAACACACTGATGTCTGGGCTGGTTTCGATCCTGACCCTTGCCATCGAACTGCTGTTGAGGTTGGGCGCAACCATGAAGGAGACACGCAGTAACATCAGTGATATGCATGGCCAGTTTGCTGCAATTGCCAGGATCAGCAGAGCGATGCTTTGGTGCATCTGCTGCTTGGCACATCGATTGCATAGCCGCGGGCTGGTTTGACCACCAGTGGCGACCTCTGTGCTCATTCATCATGCACAAAAATGAGAACGATGTGCTGCCCAATGACCCATGGCTCCACAGGTGGCAAGATGGCCGTGGAGGCAACAGTGAACAACCCACTCTAAAGAGGCTCACTCCCTCTCCCGAACTGTGGCATGCAACAGCCCATGATCCACTGGAAAGTGGAACCCTGGAGGCTCACCTGTGTGTGGCAATATCGTCTGATTGCGGAAGGCCCCAAGCGCGGTGCCATACAGCGCAAAGTACTGGTCGGACATGCACTTGGCCTTCAGAAAGTCCGCGAGGAAAATGAGCATCTGGTAGTTGAAGTAGGCGCAGCAGGTGGGGTCCCTGATGGTGCAGGAGGGGGCGTTGGAGCAATGCAGGCTGGGGCAGTCGATGTCCTCCACTGAGGAGGCGGATGTGAAGATGCAAGTGGGCTCAAAGGGGGGCAGAACCACGATGGGGGCATCTGTTGTCATCTCCAGAGGTGGTGTGGTTGCCTCAAGCTCCTGCTGGCCCCCGTTCGCGTGCTGCAACTGCCCCTGGTCTTGCTGCTGCTGCAGGAGGTGGTTCTGCTCCCGCAGCTGCTGCAAGAGTCTCTCCTGTTCATGCAGCTGGTGCTGCAGCTGCTCTTGCTCACGCAGCTGCTGCTGCAGCTGCTGCAGCTCGTGGGCCTGCTGCTGCTGCTGCAGTAGTGATGTTGCCTGAGAGTCTGAGCCTGATTTCAAGGGGACTTCATTGTAAGGGTGCATGTTTGGGGGATGTTGCTGATCTGGCCCCCTGTGGTCTGGATCCATGGGCTCCATCAACACCCCTTGGTCCTGTGGGCTGCATTTGCAGCTGCAGGGGCTCTTTGGGCTGGTTGCTTGGAGCTCTGGAGTTGGTTGTGTTTGACGTCTTGTAAGGGCGGCGAACTGCAGCTGCGTTGGTTCGAATGCAGCTTGGTGCAAGCACCATGCAACCAACAGCAGCACCGCTGCTGTGCTGGCAAGCAGCGGCCATCTGAGCCTTGCTAGATGCCTCAGGTGCTTTCTCCTCTCGTATTTATCACCCTCCTCAGCATCGATTGGTATGTATGTCGCACTCTTCATGCTACACTTGGCAGTGGGCTGCATGGCAGGTGTTCGTCCGGGTGGTTGTTGGCAACAACACAGTCCGTCAGTGCCCTGCAACTGGCATGCGCTGCCTCTGATCCTACCAAAGCTTAGTTTGGTGCACCGTGCACAACTTGGAGTGCTCTATCGACAGGAAACGAGCTCTAGATTTGCGGTTGACTATGATGCTGCTATCAACTAGGCTACAGCCTCGACCCATATTGGTGCTGAATAAACAATAACCACATGTTCATGCGCCAATGACAGCGGTCGTTACTGGATACCTGGCCCGGCCTGGAGCCAAGTCAAACGGCATGCGCATGACTAATTACTTTCCTCTCGAGCAGCCCTTTGAAAGCGTACATGGTGAGGACCAATGGTTTCAGGCCCTGGTTTCTTGCTAAGGATTCTGAGTTGGTAGCTGTTGACTGAACGTCTGCTTACGTGAGTTTTGCTCTGCAAATACCTACTCTGCAGCAGCAGATCACCTAGCCGGGCAGTGTCCCTGGGGCTGCATGTGACTGTGGAAAGTTGCCAGGTTGTTGACAAAGTATCTGAGGGTTGTGGCATCGTGGTGAGGCAGTCAGACGACCCAAGATCAGTTCATGTTCTTGCATGCGTGCAAGCAGCAGCAGCTGGCTGGTGGACCGCAGTCGCGCAGGGTGTGCTGCTGGCGACACCGCTGCTAGACATATGCTGGTGAGTGTTTGAGTGATCATGTTTCTCTTTCTGTTGCAGTAAGCAGTCAGGTCCCCTGTGTCTGGGCCCGTGGGTTGCATCCTGGTGGGTATGTCCTATATGACATGCATGTCATGGGTCATCGTGCCGGGTCGTCACTTCTCTTATGATGTGCGCTTGCTTGGGTGTGTTGCGTGGTTCACTCGCAGGGGCGCTTGGTCCGTCCAAGCTTGCTGCCCCAGCTGCTGCAAGGAGGCAACTCAAGGTGCAGCAGCCGAGGACTGCTGCAGCAGATCAGCAGCGCTTCTGGTCTTGATGGCGTCGGCGGCAGCAGCAGCAGCACCAACAGCAGCAGCAGCAGTACCAACAATAAGGCAACCAGCATTTTGGCCCTGCGCAAGGCTCTTGATGTGTTGGACAGCAGCATTCGGTGGGAGATGCAGCAGGACTACATCAATGCAAAGGTGCAGGCTATGGCCCTCTGCTGCACACCTCGGCGTTGATGCCACATAGTTGGGTTGGATCATCGGCTCAAGGCAGTATAGCGTGGTGTTTGTCTTATGTTATCCTATTGTCTCATATTGCTGCTGGCTTGTAGTGGGTAAAGCAGTGACACAGTAGTGCCATTGCCATGCAGCAGCAGCATATGGTTCCTGGAATGCTGCTAATCCAAGCCATGCTGAACTCATCGCAATACTCCTGTGCTGCCTGCAAATGCAGGGTGCGAAGCAGAGCTTTGCAGCATATGCTGCTGCTGCACTCTCGCGCGTGCATCAGAGCATGGCAGCCGCTGCCCACAACAGCAGCATCAGCAGCAGCAGGTTGCAGGGTGCGTACAGTGAAGTGGCCCCCAACCTGCTGCGTTTCGTTGAGCTACTGGTGGACTACGACAGATGGTCTGTCAGTCAGAGGAAACAAATGTTGGAGGCAATCCAGACGCAGCTGCTGCCCCAGGTCAGTTGAGGACGGCTGTGGGGTTTGTAACAGTGGACCCCGGACATAGTCTGCTGAGCATCCCTGTTCACCTGAGTCCCTGCTGCTGTGGACCATTGCTCAGCACTCCAGGCAGGTTGGTATGTACTGGTGGAGATTTGGGTACTGCTGTGAACCTCATTGGTGGTGTCCAAGGCCGGCACAACTTGCAACAGCCTGTCCTGGTTGCGACCATGCAGGTGAATGCTCTTGTGGGTACTCCGAGCAACACACCAGCAGCAGCAGCAGCAGCAGCAGCACACTCAAGAGCAAGCAGTCGTGCCATCGCTGCTTCTGGGCTTGTCAACGACCACCAGGAACTGCAGCAACTGCAGCAACAAGGGGAAATGGTCCAACAGCAGACGCAGCAGCAAGCTTCACAGCAACAGCAACAGCAGCAGCAGGCGCAAGAAACATCTCAAACGCAACAGCAGCAGCAGCCTGCCAGGCGGTTGGGGCCAAGGCCAGGCCGCTTGGGACCTGCAGCACCCAAGAGGCAGGTGCTGCAGACCCAGCAAATGCAGCAACTTGAGCAGCAGCAGCAGCAGCCACCCATGCAAGGTGCTGCTACACCACCGCCCGCAGCAGCTGCTGCTCCATCACTACAACAGCAGCAGCAGCAGCAGCAGCACACCCAGGATGCTGTGCATGTTGGTGGTGGTGACACGGCTCCAGCAGCAGCGCCTGCTGCTCAACAGCAAGCAACGCAGCAGCAAGCAACACATACACCACTGGCACCTGCGCAACAAGAACAGCAGCAGCAGCAGCAACAGCAGCAGGCGAGGCGCATAGGCCCCAGGAGGCCACCTGCTGCAAGGCGACTGCTGCGTACACAGTCAGCAGCAGAGCCCATCCACTCACCACAGCTGCAGCAGCAACCTGCCGTGCAGCAGCAGCAGCAACCCGGCGAGCAGCTGCTGCAGCAGCAGCAGCAACCTGCCGAGCAGCTGCAGCAACAGCAGCAGCAGCCTGGCCAGACTTCCACAGCCAGCAGCAGCAGCAGCAGCACATTTGCGCCCAGGCCACTCACACGCACCACAAGCGCTCGAGGGCCATACCCGCCCAGGCGGCACACCCCATACCCACCCCATACCAGTGTTGCAGAGCTCCAGCGCATGCATGAGCAGCAGCGGCAGCTGCAGAGGCAGCAGGGGCTGCTGCCAGCCTGGCAGCTGTACTTCCCGCTGCCTGAGGCACTCGGGGGGCCTGCTAGGGCACAGGCTGTCTCAGCAGCAGCAGCAGTAGGAGCAGCAGCAGACGATGTTTCGCTGGAGTCAGTAGCCTCGGGTGGCGGTGTCTCTGCAGCTGGGGTGCAGCAGCTGCAGCAGCAGCAGGGAGAGGGCACAGCATCTGAGTCAGATGAGGACACGGCAAGCAGCAGCAGCAGCGGCAAGCCGGCCAAGGGCTCTCCAAGAGACAAGACCTTGACGGAGCAGAAATGGCAGGCGCTGGTGTCGTACGCACAGCGGTGGCATGACCGGGTGCAGCAGGAGCTGCAGCACAGGGCCCAGGAGGAGGCGGGGCAGTTCAAGCAGCGCACGTAAGTGGCTGGCATGGCTTGTTTTGTTGAGCCTGTCTGTCCAGCATGGTGCTGTTTGACGCACGGCCTACAGTCGAAGCTGCCTTCTGTCAGGAAGCCGCTGTCTCTCTGGGGTGGATTGCATGTTTGTTTGGTTCGTTAGACTGTCAGCGCCATCCTGCGCTGTCCTGTGCTGTGCAGGTCTGCCTGGCTCCAGATGCGCGAGGGTCGCCTGACAGGCAGCATACTCGCCAACATGCTGTCATGGTTTGGGGGCACGGACGGGGGTGACATGCTGCGGATGTGGAGGGAGAAACTGGGCCTGCAAAAACCACCACCACGTAAGCATGCAATGCCCGGCATGCAGCAACAGCAACAGCACAGGGCACGCACTTCACACAGCATCGCGTGGCAAGCAGAGCTGTCTTCAACACGGTGGTGTAGGTGATGTGTTTGCCGTCTGTGTGCTGCAGCACGGGCTTGTGTGCTGCCATGCCTGCACCTGTCCACGTCACTTTCCGCACGCCCTCATCAACTCAGCGTGTCTGGATCAGCTGGCTGTGTCATCGGCACCAATGCCTTAGATGCTGTGCCCAAGGTGCACGTCAATATCCTGACATGCTGTCCGGGTCCTGTGTGTCTCTTTCCATGCTTCCCCTGTTGCACACTCACTCATGTCGCATCAGCACACCCATGTCTGTCATGCCTGGCTCACTCACTTATTCTGCTACCGACACACTCACCCACCCGCCCTCTGCTCTCGCAGCCAATGAGAAGATGATGTACGGCACCCGCCAGGAGGCCCGGGCACTCTCCTCCTACCAGCAGCTCGCCCCACATGAGGCAGTCCTCGAGAAGGGCTTTGCGGTGTGGGGCACCGACAACGCACACGACTGGCTGGCAGCGTCACCTGATGGCCTGATTACGTCATCGGGGCTGACGGGCACGGCGCTTGCTGAGTCAGCGGGCGTCAGCGAGGAGGTGGCGCAGTGGGTACAGCAGCAGACAGGTGCGTTGGGACTGGGGGCTCAACCCTGCATGCAAGAGCAAGGCAGCGACACTGTCTTTGTGTGACTACGCTTGCTGCCATCTGGTCGGCACTGCATTGCCTTCTGAGACCTGCATGCTTAGTGGCAGCACACACCTTCACACCTTGTGGGGATGTAGCTCACAAAGCAGACGTACGTACATCTTTGACGTTGTCCTGGGGTTATCCGATATCACTTTGACCGCCTAGCTGCTGCTGCTGCTGCTCTGTGCCTTCAAGCAGGTGCGTCGCTGTCGGGTGTCCTGGAGATCAAGTGCCCCTACAAGGCCTCTCCTCAAGTGGAGGCCCCACAGCTGCCCAGCAGGATGGACCCATACTACATGCCCCAGGTGACAGCAGGGGCTGAGCAGGGTGTGGATTGCGTCACATACTTTGTTTGTGGGTCAACCAGAGCCGTAATGACTTGATGGCATGAAGCAGGCCTGTGGGGCTGGCGTGTGCTGAGTAGATTGTGCTGTGCAAGACCCTGTGCAAACGGATTGGTGGGCGCACTGGTATTGTCTGTACTGTGACCATCCTCGCTAGCAGTGTGGCTGACTGTGCTGCGGCACACTCCGCCCTGTTGAGCTACACTGTACCGTGTCGTGCAGTGCGTTGCACTGATATGTTCTGGTGTGCTGTGCCATGCAAGTGACGTGCTGTGCTCTGCTGTGCTCTGCTGTGCTGTGCTGCAGGTCCAGGTGTTGTGTGAGGTGTTGGACCGTGAGTGGGCTGTGGTGTACTACTGGAGTGAGGGACAGGGCAGCCACATGACACTGGTGCAGCGGGACAGGGGCTACTTTGCACTGCTGTGGAGGGTGAGGCGGGCAGTCGGGGTCAGGGGATCTAGACAAGGGGGTTTAGACAACTTTAAGGGGGCGTCGGGGAGCTGTGTAGCTGCAGCTATAGCCAGGTTGGGCAGTCTACAGCAGAGACGCTTTGGCCGCAATCATTGCTTGAGGCTGAGAGGCAACTCAGGGCCAGCCTGCGTGGCATTGCTATGTGTGGCTGTGATGCAGTTGATGAGGAGTGCGGTCACAGTGACAGGCCTGTGCTGTGTACTGTACCTGCAGGCCATGGCTGACTTTTGGTGGCGGCACCTGGTGCCTGCAAAGCTGCAGCTGGATGCTGACCCCACAGCAATCGACCAGGTGGAGCAGCAGTACAGGCCGAGGTATGCTTGCATCACGAAAGTGGAGTGTTCCTCTAGCAAGCTCTCGTGCTCAATGACACTCCTGTGACCATGAGTGAGGTATTGCAAAGTGTATGAGGAGTGTAGCCTTTTGTGACTGTGGCATTTTCAGGTGGCGTGGGTTGCGAAATTGGAATTGTGACAGTCATGAACCCGCACAAGTTGTGGCTGCTGCTGCCCTGTTGCTGCTTGCAGGATTCACCCGTACCGTGCTGAGCTCATCAGGCGCAGCAAGGCTCTGGTGGACGCAGCACCTCAGCGCACCTTCACAGCGCAGGAGACAATGGGGCTGGCAGCCGCAGCTGCTGCAGTCTCTGCCGCCCCCGATACTGCTGGTGGTGCTGGTGTAGATGCTGCTGGTGCTGGTGCTGGTGCTGGTGCTGGTGCTGGTGCTGGTGCTGGTGCTGGTGCAGCGGGTGGCAATGTTGTATGACAACACACGTGCAGCAAGTGTGCGGCAATCGTGTCACACACAGGCTGTCAACGTGACCTACTTTCTTCTGGTGTAACATATGGCTTGGGCGCGAGCAGCATCATGCTGTGGCTAGCCTGGACTGATGGGACATACCAGGGGCGCAAGCACAGTCCACCCATCCTTGTGCAAGTCATCGCACTGTAATAGTGCCATACACCGCGTCACGGAAAATGCACTGGTGTTAACGTATTTGGTGGAAAATTCTGCATTTGCTGCGCAGGCTTAGTTGCATGCACCCTGCAGCGGGACCCAATCCAGCACAGCAGACACTTGTTACAAACACCTTCAGGCTTGGCAGTCGTGACACATATCTTCACACCACCACAGCGTGCCTGCGCAGGCTGTCTCTGGAGCACAAGATGTACCATATGCCAGGGCTGCATCAAGCCATTCTCGACACTGGAATGATCGTAGCACCAAATGGGCCGCAGGACTTCACGTCTCAGTTGACCCCTGTGATGGACCTGGACCCAAGCAGCATGTGTCAAGAGCAGACACACCCGCTCTCACTCAAACCGTCACACTTCACAGCCTGCCGATGGGCGACTGAGGGCCACACAAACACACACAGCGCACACACAGTCACACAGGGGGAACAGCATGCTTGCCACCATCCTGGCAAATACCTGCTGTACTAGCATGATGGGCCCTGGGCATTGTGTCTGGCCCTTAGCCATACTTGCGGGTACTGATGGCTGCAAACGGGTACCAATGTACAAGCTGTTGCTGCAGTGGACACGTGTTATGAGATCCCGGAAATGCCATGCCATGATGGCCCACAAGAGGCGACAGGGCCCGTCCAAATGGCATCAACACGCCAATCAATGAATGAGGTGACGGCTGAAACCCCATTGCATGCTGATGCCGCACAAAACAGCAGCAAAACTCCACAAGAGGGTTTGCCGCAGGGTGCACCTCCTCACCTTCCTTCTACCTGCATTTTGCAGCAGGCTATGTGCGTCTCTGGTAGCCATTGAGCCCACAGGATGCAACAAAGTACAGTACAGGACTGTAGAGCTCCAGAGGGAGCCAAAACAAGCACCACAACACTGTGGGGGCGAGCCGCCTGCAGCACAGAGCACCCCTTGTGATGCAGCACAGGCGGCACGTACACTGCGCCCACTGCCTGTCACAGGGACAGTTGCGGCCTTACAGTCCGTGGAAAATGGACACACAGCGCTCCTGTGAGGAGGGAGACACACACACCAGGTGATAGTCTATGCGCATCGACCTGCATGCCGCATGCACTGCTGCTTGCATGCCACTATAAGCAGCAGCGACCAGGCCAGCCTGGTTCACAGCAAATGCTCGTGAGTAGCATCCTCTGCTGTGTCAATTACCAGACCTCAAGTGCGACTGCTTGTGTCAGCCCTGACCAGGGAAGTCGAGACAGATACGGCCCTGTTGGGGTCCCTACTGCAACATCCCGACAGCCAGTTCAGAGAAAGCAGCAGCCGTGTGCACCACATGCCACTATTACGTAAGCTGGCCAAGCCCAGGCGGCTGCGACAAGCCACAAAAACGTACGCCACCAAGCCCAGCCGGCGGCAACCAGCCCACAAAAGTAAGCTGACGACGAAAGGGGCCCTCCCAACACTTCTGCACCCCCCCCCCCCCCCCCCC
>QAXK01010503.1:0-12459 GCA_004335735.1 Chlorella sp. KRBP | reverse complement strand
TGGTGGTGGTGCTACTGCCCTTGCTGCTGCTGCTGGTGATGATGGTGGGGGGGTGCAGGGCTTCAGCTTTGGCTTCAGCCTTCCCACTGAACCAGAACCCCAGTAGCAGCAGCAGCAGTAGCAGCAGCAGCAGCAACAGCAGTAGCAACAACAGGAGCAGCAGCAGGAGCAGCAGCAGGGCCAGGGGTGTTGATGCTGATCATTCGAGCCCTGTCCTGCAGTAGCTGTGTTGCAGCAGAGCACTGGTTCTTGTAACTGTCCTGTGGTGCCCAGCTGATGCAGTCCACCCTCTTCCCTTTTTGCCAGGCTGACCACATGCACAGGCAGGCTTGGCCAACACCTGTGCATCGCTCCATCCCTTGCTGACGTCAGAATCACGAAGAGTAATTCAGTAGCAATAAAAAGATTTATCTTCCACTGGAACTGCTATAGTCAAGGCAAGCCAGATGTGCACACCCTCTTCTTTCACATCCCACCCACCACCCTGGCAGGTAACCAGGATCAGCAACCCAGTCACTGCCTGACTGACCGCGGCGTGTCACCAGCCTGTAAATTCAAACGAATCAATTCGATGTTGTGATTTGTTTGAGGTGCAACACGCACTTGCACACCTTAGTCAGCATGTTGCTTGGTACTGGCCTGTAACCGAGGTAACTGCAGCCGTGCGCAACACCGACAGCAAAACCCCAAGCCATCATCAAAGAGGCCGCGTTGATATCCAATATCTTGTAGTGCAACACACACAGCTTGAGGCACAAAACAGCCACCACTGCTGCAGCACACAGCTCATCCTCATCCCCACCAGCTAATCTGCAGCAGGGGGACAGCCGTCGCTCGCTGTCGTTTGATTAACGCTATCTGTCAGAATCCATTTATAGCTGCTGGCTGTGTCGGGCGCTCGTGAGGCTTGCTTGAAGGCAAAGCAGCAGTTTGCCAGCAAGTCAGCAACAACCACCAACAGCAGCCACTGCCAGTCCTCCTTGCAGGCAACGTGCCGAGCCGCTGTCTCGAAAGCCAGCAGTTTACAATAATTATGTCGGACCGAAGCAGTGTCCAGCTGTGGGCGGCGTGCTCAGCAGCGTTTGCTTGTGGAGCAGCAGCAGGCGCCTACGCCCTGCACTACTACGGCAGCACAACAGCAGCAGCGCAGCCCAAGGTCCCCATCATTGACCTGTCGCAGCTCCAGGGTCTACCGGTCCCCTCGGGCGGCGGTTTAAGCCCCACAGCCAGCGTGAGCAGCTACAGCCTGGCGCCCACACCCCGGCTGTCGCGCACTGGCAGCGTCAGCGGCAACGGCATCAGCAGGCAGGCCTCACGCGGCAGCAGCAGCGGCGGGGACGCGGGGTGAGTGGCGCCTGTGAGGGGGGGGCTGTGGGGGGCGTGTCAACACAGCTTGGTGGTGTGTGCTGGGTGTGTCTGAGAGTGTGGTAAGGGGTGATAGGGGCCATGAGTGCTGAGGGGACACTGGGTCAGTCCCTGTTTGCTGCAGGCTCAATTATTCGGACTTTGGTGCAGTAGCAGAGTGACTGATGCTACAGCTGGCAGCACCGCAGACAGGATGGTTTCAAGGAGATGGGTGGCAATTGTCTTTGCAGTGCTGCCAGCCTTGCTCAAGGGTGCCTGCTGTCTGCCCCTGCGACCCCTGTCTGCCTGCTGCAGGAGTCTTGGGCTGAGCAGATCAGAGCAGCTGGCTTCAAAGCAGTGACATATGAGAACCTTACAGGGGGTGTCGTTGCAATCCATTCAGGTTTCAAGTTGTAGCTGGGCGTTGTTCTGGCAGTGCACCATGTTGTATGACACTGCATCAGCAGACATGCTGGTAACAGAGGTCTGTCCCTTGTGTCAAGGCATGTTTGTTTGGCTGGATAACACGGTACCCAGGCTGAATGTGTGGTGCTCAAGACACCACAAACATGTTGCGTGTGCAAAGCATAAGGCAGTTGTGCCCAGCATGCAGACGTTCATCATAACGAGCCCTGACCTTGCCAACGTTACACAGCATCAAACAGACAAGGGTCACGCACCAGCAGCCTGCTTATCAGCCCCCACTATTTGTGCCTGCAGGGCAGCAGCATATTGGGCGATACCTTCACTGTGCACCTCACGCCCGTCTGCTGACACAAGTACAGGTGGTGGCCCCTTGCCTGCCAGCCACCTGTCTAGCATGGCAGTCAGCCGCAGCATCTGCAGCAGGAACACTGTGTTCCACACACCTAGCAGCAGGGTTATACTGTAAAAGAAGTTGGCGTTTGCCGAGTCGAGCACAATCCACTGATGCCACATGGCAGGCCCCAGCACCATCAGCAGCACAAAGCTGTTGATCAGAAACATCTTGAGCTTGAGGCTCTGCAGCTGCTGCTGCAACAGTGGCAGCAGAGCCAGCCAGGGCACCATATCCCCAACACAGGCATAAGGCCGGAACATGCAGCTCATGAACAGCTGCACCCAGGTCACAAACAGTGGACGCTGCGGGAAGCGGATAGCCATGGGCACTAAGAGGATGAGTGAGAATGAGTGAAAGACAAACAAGAAGAATGGCTGGAACTCTGTGAACACCTCAGTGAAAAAGTACCACCACATGCCCATGTTGGGTGTGAGGTCACGCAACAGCAGCACCCAGCCATACACGTGCCCAGCCCAGCAACATGCAAGCTGTTCAACTGCTGCTGTGCTGCTGCCCTGTGAGCCCTGCACTGCTGCCAGCAGCGGGCCTATGCACTGCGAGCTGGGGTGCTGCTGCAGCATGTGATCCGATAACGCTAGCAATGCTGCAGCGCACACCAGGAAGCTGGCTGCACACCAAATGCAGCGTGTCGAGCTGTGCTGCTGAACTGCTGCTTCAAGGTCCACCTGATGCAGCTGCTCTGAACCCAGCTCTGACTGTTCTTGCTGTAGTTGTTGCTGCTGCTGCTCTTGCATGGCTGCTGCTGTTCTGCGTGAACGAAGCCAGGTGCCTGTTGGGTTTCTACTGCTCGGCCCCTCAGGGACTGCTGCAGTGTCAAGCTCAACATGTTTTGCTTGCTGCACAGTGCTGCTGCCAATGTCGTGATTTGTGGTAGGAACTGGACGCAAAGGGTCTTCCGAGCCCCTCCACAACATCAACATCAGCGGCACCTGCACAGTAGCAAAAATTAACACAGCAGCAAGTCCCCCGAACAGTGTAGCACAGCACAGCAGTGCTACAAAGCGACAGACCTCCAATGCCATTTCCTGTGTATCCATGCATGCGTCAGGCTCTGCAAGCCAGCCAACATTGGCCAGGAACATCGCCACTTTGCCCAGCATCAAGCAGCTGACAATGAACAAGAACAGCTTGTCGACATGTCGAACAGTTTGTGGCAGCCACTGCCACATAGCAGGCTGCCAGCAGGCTCACCAGCAGCAGGAGCGGGTGCAACCCCAGGTAAGCGCCAACTGCCAGCCCAAAGCCCACCAGTGGACCGTTCCTGAGGCAGCCACCAGCTACTGCAACCAGTACTGCTGCATTCGCAGCTGACGTCAATGTGCCGGCTATGCAGCTTGCGATGGTGAATGGGTTGAACAGGTAACAAAGCGCCAGCTGGGATGCAGTCACCCAAGGAGCATCTGTGTTCAGGCACACAAGCACAGCAGCACAGGCATGTGTTGGAATCTCGGCATGCTGTGCGCTGCAAGCCACTACCGCTGCAACTGTGCACCACTGGCAGTGTGCTGTGCACCCAAGCTGACAGACCATGCAATTGCACCAGCCTGACGAGCTGCAACAGTAGTGACACCTCCTGTCAGTTGGGTTTCGTGCTGTACCTCGAAGCAAAGACCTCTCACCTCTCTGTGTGCAGCCTTTTCCTAACCGCCCAGTGTACAGTGCTGAAGCTGCTGCGTACAGTGCTGCTGCTGCGACCACATCAGCGATGATGTTTGGGATGATACAGAGCACTGGGTGCCATGCCACAGGGGCATTCACTGCCAGCCACAAGGGAGGTACGCTGCAAGAGTCGCCATCATACGGTGACACCTTGATTTTCAACAGGGCAAGGCCCTCCCTTGTCTTGAGGGCTGTGTTGGCTGGCGTAGTGACAAGGGGCTGCCACAACAGGGCCTCGCCTACACCCAGCAGCACCAGCAGCACCCGGATAGCAATGGCCACTGCTACATGCCAGTACAACCTGGCGTGCTGGTTGCTGAAATTCATGCCTCGGATCAAACATGCAGTATTGCTGTTGTGATCTGTCTGCAGATCATCATCAGTATAACAGAGAAATGGATGTGCGCAGGAGGTTGAGGTTGCGAAACAATCTCAAGGGTGCCATATAATTCCAATCGGGATCCATAAGCGACCTCAGCGTAGCCAGGCAGTCGCTTGATGGTGTGACCGTCGGTTAGACTCTGAGTCACCGATCAGCTGGGCCTCCCGCGCTGAACCAGGCCTCCTGCGCACCAATGATGCGTTGATGTTGCTTTGGGTTCTGCCCTCATCGTACTGCGTGCCCTGAAGGTGCGTAGCTCTCCATAATTTGCGGTGCAGGGCGTGAACAGCAGTTGCTTGTGAGACTGGCTGGATGACCCATGCAGGGATGCTCCCAGCGTTCGCCTTGCTGTCACTTTTCTTACGAGCATAATACGTGTTCACAAAGGCGCACTGGTGGCAGACATCTGCGACCATTGTGTTGCTCCAGCTCAGGTATGTCCTGCCAGCATTCAATCGCGCACAGCATCAGCTGACAGCCCCACTGCAAGCACAAGGTATCTATAGCGATGGCCCACTGCAAGCATAAGGTATCTATAGCAATGGCCCACTGCAAGCACAAGGTATCTATAGCAGTTGCAAGTCAGCGTCGCATGACAAGGTGTCCCTTCTCTGTTGCTTTGCAGAGGACTTGTACAGCATCCTGTCTGTGCCTGCCACTGCCAGCCAGACAGAGATCAAGGCAGCATATCGCAAGCTGGTGCATGACCTGCACCCTGACAAACACGCACACAAGCAAGGCCAGGTGGGTACAGTGGTGATGCTGCAATGCTGCTTCACGTAATGATGACCAAGGCACGAACTATCGATCTTTGGCCTGCACTGGGGCAGTCACAACACCTGCGAAGCAGCGACCATGTCTGTCATGTGTCCAGGCTGAGGCCCACTGATGGTGGTGTCACGCTTGTTGCGGTTGCAGGTGACGACTGCTGATGCCTTCCTCAGGTGCAAGCTGGCATATGAAGTGCTGTCAGATGCAGAGCAACGGCAGCAATATGACCAAACCCTAGCTTCAGGCCACCCGCCTGAGGGGCAGGTACGCAACTGTGGCCTGATGTGGTTGTGCTTGGGGGATTGATGCCCAGCTGCAAGCATCTGACCGTGGCAGCATCGCTGTATTACCCTCCAGTAGGCATGCACAATTGACAGTGTGTCACATTGGCAGCATAGGACGCGCCACGAGCAGCCAGAGGTGTGCGGGCTTTGGAGACGTTCCAGGACACCCACCCACCCAGCTGCTCCTCCTCTTGATTCACCAACCGTCAAACTTGAGCACCCTCCAACTGCGGTTGTGCCCTACGCTTTTGCCCTCGGCAGGATGTGACCGCTCATCAGCAGTGGACTCCTTACAACGGCTGGATGGACGCATATGGCCCCAACAACAGCAGCAACACCAACCAGCCAGATGGGGGCCCAGCTGTCGCACAGGACGGTCACTACCCTGGGGGACAGGCAGCAGCAGACTATTACCAAGCCCTGCAGGAAGCAGCCACAGCCACAGCTGCTGCCGGCGCCAGCAGCAGCGGTCTGGCGGACTACAAGGACCCCCTAGCAGCAGCTCTGGGAGGGAAGGGCACTGGCAATGCATGTGCTGACAACGGGTATCAGGATCAGCAGACGTCAGCGGCAGTACAGGCCGCTCTGCTCCAGGAGCATGGGTTGGTGCTGGAGCAGTTTGCAAGCCTGCAGGATGCCCTGGCAGCGCTGGCAGACAGAGGGCAGCAGCAGACTGTTGTGGGTCTAGCAGAGGGGGACTATGACGCTGACCTGTGGCAGCTGTGACAACTGGTGGTGCATTGAGTGTGCATGTGTCCCTGATGCAGTTGAGGTGGCGACTGAGGTGACCTTCTTGTTTGCATACATTGCGTGGCAGTGACTGAGGTGTTGGGAGTGGCTGTGGAATCTGAAGCTATGCAGTGCATGGCAATACATGTTCATCACAACAGCAGATGGGGTTGTGCATGCCCTGCAACAATGGGCAGCGCGATTGTTTGTACCACAGTGGGGTTAGGCATGTATCATAAGCTGGATTGTGTCTGCTGAGGACTGCTTTGCTTATAGTGCTGAAGTGGTTGATCTATATTGACCTGCTGGGTGCTGTCGCTGAGGCGCCTGCACCGCACGTGCCCCTGTCCAGCCTGCCAGGAGGTTTGGCCTGATATGGCTTTCGCAGCTTGCATGCCTGTCCCCTTCCAGCGGTGAGGTGTAGGCCAGCTGGAAGTGATGCTTGTAAGAAGCACTGTGTGATCCACTGAATGCATTCTCCGCTTCTGGCAGGCGACGAGTTGCATCAACACAAGTGATAGCTGGTGACCACAGGTGGCCAGACCAGCTGGCATGCATGTCACAGAGCCATATGGCAACACTGTTGTGACGGTCACACAGAGCATGACATAGCACACTGGCTCACGCACACACAAGCAAACATTTATACCCAGACCCGGCTACATAACTGTTTGCCCACTAGTGACTTCAGGGCAGGTACGGGCAGGGTGACGACAACACCACACCCATGCACAGCACGTTTTCTATGACAACACAAATCGACAGTGGAAGCTGCACAGGCTGCAGCTGAGCTGCTGATGCAGCTGCCAGTGCCCCTCAGCTGTGCTCAGGCAGGTGGACCCGCATCATGTGAGCCATGGACTTCATGACCTCCCCACTGCTGGGCCGCTCGCGGGGGTTGAAGCTGAGGCAGTCTGCCAGCAGGGACACCAGCTCATGTGGGCAGGTGGCGGGGTCGACGGGCGGCAACTGGGGCTTGTTCTGGGCCATAGCAACCTGCAGAGGCAGGGTACATGCCTTGAGCTCAATTACTCACTCAGCGCGGCTGACAAGCAGTAGTAGTGTGTACATCGCTTACTCACTACGTCACCTGGGACCCAACAAGCCAACATGCCAACAGCAGCAATGTAGCCGCCTGACTGGACATGGGATCGAAGGAATGCGCGTCCCCAAAGTAGTGCACCTGGTAAGCAACCTGCACCACGTTGAGCCCCTTCCATGGCCTCTCCCCTGTGATGCACTCCAGCAGCATGCATCCCAGGCTGTACATGTCTGCCTTCTCACCCACACTCCCGCCTGCAAAGCACTCGGGGGCCATGTAACTGGCAGTGCCGGCAGCCAGCTGCTGGGTGGACAGGTAGGTGTGCGTCTGCAGCAGGCATGGAGACAGGCACTACTGACGGTCAGCCTCCCTCAAGGAATGATCGTCATGATGTCGCAAGCCTTTGCCTCTGGTTACCTCTGGCACATCGGTCATGCCACCAATGAAAAGAGACTTCATGAATGTGCTCACCGCTTGCCAGGACATAGCATATGTGTGCTGGCATTGCACAATCAATTTCGGAGTCGGATTCTTGCACATTGTGTGCCCAGCCACTGTGCAGCACTGCAGCACTCGCTCCTGGCTACACCAGCAGGCAGTGACACGTCTATGGCACTGACCTTGATCCTGCTGAGGCCAAAGTCTGCCACCTTGGCTGTGCCGTTGATGTCCAGCAGCACATTCTGCGGCTTCAAGTCTCTGCAGGACAGCAAACACAGCGGCCGGGTGTAGGCATACACACACAATACACTTTACGGCGTGTCCATGCAACCGCTAGCGCCTACCCTTGGTAGAAGCTTGGGCTTGAAGCCATACTGCGGCTGAGCGCTGACCTGGCAAGAGCTACCTCGAGTTCGTCAGCAGAAGCAACCATGGCTCAGTGCCACCACGAAATGCATGCAAGCAGTGCAGCTTCAGCTGCAGCTGGCTCACCACCAGCCTCAGGGGCTAAATCTGTCGTGCAGCACACACTGGGGTTGACCATGAAAGTTATAGTGTGATCAATGTCGATCAACCACTGACGCACACGTGCGCATCTTCATCATAACCTGGACCAGCAGCTGCTGGTGGAAGCAGTTGGTTGCGGCGCACTGCAGGCCTCACCTGTGCACGATGCTGGGGTGTAGGTGCCACAGTGCTGAAGAGCTGTGCAGGCCCACGGTCAGGATGTGGCGCAGGGGCAGCCCTGTGCCATGCTGCTTCCTGTAGTACAGGATCATCTGATGCCGCGTATGGCGTAGTGCGGCAGACAGGCAGGCAACAAAAATCATGTACACCATGCACAGCATGCTTCACAAACACACACTGGCCGTGGACGGACTTGTCACAGTACCGCTCAGGCTGTACTGCAGCAGGACCAAAACATCCAGCAGCAGGCATTGAGTGGCTGTCGCAAGCAAGCGGCAGTAGGCCTCGGCCTGATAACACGCTGCCAGCGGCTGCTGTCCCAGCCGTCCACAGGCAGTGCAGCATGCTAGCAGCTGAGACTGCAAGCACACTTATGTGATAGACTCAGGCAGAGGGCCCACCTTGTCCAGGCTGCATTCACACAGCTCAGTGACGATGAAGGGTGCCTGCCCCTCCAGGTTGCCCCCATAGCAGCGCAGGATGTTGGGGTGCTGCAGCTTGGCCATGATGTAGAGCTCCTCCCTGATGGTGCATGCAGCATGCACCCAATGCAATGGCATCATTGGCAACACCAATCACGCAACACATCCCACGAAGCTTGGCATGCAGCAACCACGGGCATGCTGTTTTCCTGTTTTGTGAGAGTGTAACACCAAGAGCTCAGCCTGGTGACTGCCGTCCACTGACAGTACCACTTGTGTTGCTGCAGCTGTGATGATCCAAGGCGCATTGCATGCAAGCGGCTTCAACGTCAACCATGTGCGTGCTGCCTGACACTGCCATGTGGCCAGGGTTTAGACTGCTCACTACTGTAGGGTCGTGTGTGCTCGGCAGTGACAGCTAATTGCGCACAAGAGGCCCATGCAGCCCCACCTGAAGCTCCTGAGTGTATCCTCATCAGGGCTGCGTAGCCCCGGGTCAGTCAGCATCTTGACAGCCACAGGGTGGCGGCCCTTGTACAGGGCCCGATGCACCTGCAGCCAGACACCCAGGCACTTGCAACGTATGACACGCAAAGCCCAATAGATGCAAGGCCACGTTATGCATTCCTGTGGGCCTTCGACCGACCCCAAACCCAGCCTTTGCAGCCCGAGAGTCAGTCGGCGCAGCCTCACCTGCCCAAATGCCCCTTGCCCAATGAAGCTGTTGGATGGGAATGCCAGGTCTTGCTGCAGGTCGATGCTGAGGTCCACCCCAGCCTGAGGGGGGTCAGCTGGCAGCACAATCTGGGCCAGCACTTCAGGGCGAGGTGGTGGGGCACTGCACACCAGGATCAGGCTCACGAGCTGGTCCTCCTCCTCATCATTCACCTGCAGGGGGGTATCAAGGGGGATTGTCAGGTACCAGGACATGGATCATACCTTCAAAAGATGCTCACAGCGTGCTGGCTTGAAGACTGCAGCACCTGCCAGACTTCTACAGTTTGCGATTCTGTCACACCCAGTATTCAGCAGGATACCTCCGCCTGCACAATGTCTGAAGGTCCGACTGGCATGATTGCAAAGCTGGCCCTCCATACACTGACTCAAGCATCGATGCATGCTATCATGCCACCCCCGAGGCTACACACCTGCAGAATCACCCTGACAGGCTTGGCCCCTGACTGGCCAAAGTCCCAGTGGGGGTCCAGCCGCGGCCCTGACATCATGTGGCGGGTGCCCTTGGGTGCCACACTGGCCTGCAGCGCCAGTGCCCCTGCACCGCTGCCGCCCCTGGCAGGACCAGCAAGCTGTGCAGCGCCGCCAGCAGCAGCAGCAGCAGCGGCTGCAGCGCGACTGGCTGCTGCTGTTGCTGGTGATCTTGGTGTTGAGTGGGGCTGCTGTGCTGATGCTGAGGTGGAGGTGGAGGCCCATGACACGCCTGCAGCTGAGCCACCAGGGGTGCTGCTGCTGGTGTCTGAGGAGTAGCGAGGGCTGCCCTGAGGGCGGGACGACACTGCTCCAGCAGCAACAGCAGGACAAGCAGCAGAAGAAGCAGGAGCAACATCAGCAGACAAGTGTGGACCCAACAACACCATCAACGTGTGAGGCTACGGCCATGGGGCCCGCGACTGCAAGTGTCACACCATGAGGGCAGCCCTGGAAGATCTCTTTAATCACACATCAGGGAAGCATCACTACTCTGCAAAGGTGCCCGCTGCCTCTGGCGCAAGAAGGTGTCATGTACCTGCAAAGTGCTTGCCAGGGCTTCCACTGTTGCTGCTGCTGCTGGCCCCAGGCGCCCTCAAAGGCCCCTCAAAAGCTCCACAATGAGGCCCTGAGCCAGTAGCTGCACCAGCAGCCACCGCTGCTGCAG
Source organism: Chlorella sp. KRBP (assembly GCA_004335735.1). Taxonomy (NCBI): domain Eukaryota; kingdom Viridiplantae; phylum Chlorophyta; class Trebouxiophyceae; order Chlorellales; family Chlorellaceae; genus Chlorella; species Chlorella sp. KRBP. The sequence goes on along the minus strand of QAXK01010503.1, from coordinate 1,984 downwards.
ACGCTGCCATGACTGCTGCACGCAGGCTGCTGTTATCATCAGACGCTGGGTATCCAGCAGCAAAGGGTGATGCAGAGGCTGCGACAGGGCTAGCTGACCAAGTTGGCGTGGCAGCAGCAACCGAGCTGCCTCCTCGGCCTGCCCTGTGCACACTTGCTGCGGGCAGCACAGCAGCAAAGGGCGATGCTGCAGTCCCTGTAGACCAGTCACCTGCTGTGCTGCTTGCTGCTGCTTCTGTCGCATCTGATGCAGAACTGGCTGGCAGCATTGCAGCAAATGGGGACGCAGCAGTGCCAGTTGACCAGCCACCCGCTGAGCTCACCCCACCTGCTGCCAGTGTGCTAGCTGTTGCTGACCTATCTCGGTCCCCTGATGCAGTCAGGGTTGGCTGCATCCCTCGTCCTCCTGCTCCTGCTGCTGCTGATGATGATGATGTTGCGCCCGCTGGCGCTGCTGCTGCATTGGTCTGCCTGACACCTGGCAAAGACAGGGGGTGGCCCCCTGCAGCTGCACCGGGAGGAGGGGGCACAGGAGACAAGGGCGCACTGCCATCCCTGCTCAGCACTGCGAATGCTGACATTGAATCAGCGCTGGCTGCAGGAGGGCTGTGAAGCCTGAGGTGAGCGAAGGGGCTGGCATCGATGTTGACTGCAGCAGCAGTGTTACTGACACTGTCGGCAACAGCTTGCTGCTGCACATGCTGCTGCTCCGGTCGGACGGGTGCTGTTGGGAGTGCGTGCTGCTGCTGCTGCTGCTGCTGCTGCAGCAGCAGCATCTGCTCCCAGCTCAGCTGCTGGGGCTCCCTGCCCCTCGACGGCCCCTTGGCCGCTGCTGCTGTGGCTGGGACTCCTGCTGCTCCACTGCTCCCAGTGCTGTGTTGCTCCCCAGCCACACTAGAGTATGCTGTGCCTATGGTGGTGCTGCTGCTGCTGCCGACGGGCCTGTCCTCAGGGATGGCTGCTGCCAGCCAAGGCTCATGCTGGTGGGGTGACAGCCTGCTTTGCACTGCTGCCACTGCTCCTGCTGCTGCAAGAGGGGTTCTCTGCAAGACGGGGTTGATGGGTGGGTACTGGGGGTCCAGGCCTGGCCTCAGGCTGCCATGGGGGCTGCCATGTGCCAACCAGCCTTGGAGACCAGGGTCCTGAACCCAGGCCTGTGCTGTAGCACCCTGTTGAGCTGCTGCTGCTGCAGCTGTGGGGTTGGCTGCTGGCCATGCCTGCTGCCTGCCATCTGCACCAGCATAAGCTGTGTTCACTGGAGCTGTGATATCCTGATATGCCAATGCAGCTGGCCCAGAGCTCCACCTGACTGGAGCCTCATGGAATGGTACAGCAGGCGGTACAGGTACTGTGAACGACCCCTGAAGACCACCTCCAGCTCCCCTGCTGGGAAAGCCAGGCGGCAAGCCACTCTGGGGGCCTGGGCCACTTTCAGGGTCAACTGCAGAAGACAGTTCAGGGTCTTTGCGCATATGTTTGGCTGCCTGGCGTTTACGTCTGCGCTGGCTGCGCACGATGAGGGCTGCAAGCAGTGCTGCTGCAATGGCAGCACCTGCTGCTCCCACAATGATGCCAACCAATGCACCTGTGCTGAGCCCACTGCTGCTGCTGCTGCTGCTGCTGCCATTGCTGTCACTGCTGCCACTGCCGCCAGCTGTATGTCCTACGGTCTGTCCTGCTGTAACTGCCTGGGGTGTGGCAGCCGGTGTGGTGGCAGGTGCAGGCCCACTTTCTTGGACCCCTGACTGCTGCTGGGGCTGTGTGCCACCAGGGCCTGGGGTGGGGCCTGTTGTGCTGGGCTGCTGCTGTGCTGGTGTGCCGGCAACTGCTGGGGGGCTGGTTACTGCACGGGCAGCAAGAGCAGGCAACATTGCATTGATAGCAAGGACTTTGTGCCATGGCCACACAAACGCATGCCTGGCTGGACGGCCTTGTTGTGCCAGTCGATGCAGACTGACTGCTGCATCAGCATCACATGCGGCACA
>QAXK01010501.1:0-15074 GCA_004335735.1 Chlorella sp. KRBP | reverse complement strand
CTGATCCAGCAGCTGTACAAGACATTCCTGGAGGAGCCAAACAGCCACAAGGCCCACGACCTGCTGCACACACACTACGTGCCAGGCGGCGTGCCTGAGGAGAAGTGAGAAGCGCTGTTTGGCAGCTGTGCACTGTCCCGCTAATCTGTGCCAAGAGTACTATTACATACAACTTGCTGAAGCTGTTGCCAGATGGTCGGTTTGTTCTGGAGTCAAGGGGGAGTGGGCTGCAGGTGTGCTGAGAGGGTGTGAGGTGTGCCAAGATTCACTGCTGTCTGTACGCATGCAAATCAGGGTCATGGCGCAGCCATTCTTGGCTGCGTGCGTTGCCTCTCATCATGCCCATATGATGGGTCTTCCTGCATATGAAGGGCCTTCCTGCGTGTGTGTCGTTTGAGTGTTTGCAAGCAAGCAAGGTGTTCTGAACCCAATGCAAAGCGAGGCAGCTTCCCAGGCCACCGTTGGCCTTTGGGGTCATTGGCAGCGCTGCTGTTGCCTGTCATATTTGCCTTGCTACCAGTGCATTTTTGCCAGTCCCCTTCTGCGTCTCTTCACCATGGTGTTGCCAGTGTTAAGCCATTGGGTGCCACCCTGTCAGAGCAGGGTTTGCAGTATGTGTGCGCTGCACACATTGTGTGACAAGTGCCCTTGACAGGGCTCTGGCTCAGGGTTGGTTGTGCCTGTCACATGGGAGTCTTTCTTTTGGGTGCGTCAGCACGCCTGTGAGCCAAGATGTTGAACAGTCTGCATGCCATTTCATGCCTGCCTGTTTCCCTCAACGGCCAGGCTTTTGTTATGCCCCTGCTGCTGATGACATGCCACTGCTGCTGATGAAGTGTCGACAGGAGTACTGTCGACTCGCTGCGTGTGTGAGTGTGTTTTGGTTTCATGCTGTGTGTGGAGGAGGAGGTACTGTTGGCACTTATTGACTCTTTGCAGCTACATGGCCGCTGGTGACAGCTTCATTGCCAGTGGCACGCCTGGCAATGCACAGCTGTAAGCCTACACAACTGGAGTGGTGTGGTGCACTTTGCATGTGACAAGCATGCATGTCCCTGGACAGTTGGTGGTTTCGCAGTCTATAGTGCTGCTGCCAAGCATGCATGCAAGATGGTCTTGTCTTGTCTTGCGACTGGTGTGCGTGTGCGATGCTCAGTACCAGCCTTACAGTTGAGAAGCCGTTTTGCGAGGGTCAGTCATGCAGTCATGTTTCGGACCTTTGCAGCGGTGGTGTATTCATCATGCGCGTGACCCCAGTGTCTAACAGTCGTCCCAGCCCCCTGGGGCGTGACTGTGAGCTGATTCAGCCAGTCGGACATGTATGTCTCTCTTTGGGCAGGTGGAGTTGGAGGGAGCTTCAACGTAAGCAGAAGGCGGGTTTGCACCTGGGCAGCTGCAGATGTGGTTGTCAGGGCAGCACACAGAGCTGTGTTTGAGCTGGGCAGATGTTTCAATCCAGGCACTTGTCTGTACAAGCTTTGATGCATAGTGTGGTATGGGCTAACTGCTGCAAGCACCTCATGTAAGGCGTGCACTGCTCTGCTGAAGCATGCAGAGGCTGGTGTAGCACACCGCGATATGTCACAGCTGCACACATGCAGTAAGGAATATTTCTGTTCTTGTGTCCACAGGGCTATTCATCCACAATCTGTGGTGGCTGCATCCATGCTGGTGGTCTTGGCTTGTGACACCGTGCTGCAATGCATGGATGTTGTATTGTGTAGTGCGCAGGTCATGCTGTGAAGCAGGGCATACCTACCATGCTGGCAGCACTGCACCTGACTATGGGCTAGTCAACACTATGCCATGTTGCTCCGCATCGAATTTGGAGGCTGCACTGCATCCTCAGTGCTGGGTCTGATGTGATGGGAGGATTTCTGTAACGCGCCAGGTTGTAGATGTTGAGGATGGGGGTGGGCAGCAGCAGCTACAGCACTGCAGCGCCCCACAAAAACGAGATCCAAGGTTGATCACAACATGAGCACAACCGGTACGGACAGTCAGTCACACGGCCTCAACCCTCTTCTCTACATCAGCCTGCGTGCACGTCTACCTGACTTGTTTCTGACTGCTATGTGCACACGCCCTGAACTGACACCTTGCATTTATCATCCATGTTGAAGAATATCAGGAGGAAGTACCTGCGCAGCACGCTTTCAGAACGGTTCGTGCCTCAAACCGACTGATGAGGCAGGTGCCTCGGCGCTCCAAGCCTGTTGCCTCGTTGACGGTTGCGCGCCCGGTCAGCCCTCTGACGATCCAAGGCAAGGATGAAAGTGACCTCTCCTGAGATCTCTCGTCAGACTGTTGATCGAAAGCGAAGGGCGGACTCCCGCTAGCGCTGGACAAACGCAGGTCTCGAACTGCATCAACAGCACGACCGGACAAATTATCACATTGCAGCCTGCATTGCATATCCATTTGAGTCATGGCTCTTTTATCAAGAAGCTCAACCACACTGCACGCCAGCACGACACCGCGCGTTGGCTTCAGCGTACCGCGCCCAGCAGCAGCAACAGCACCAAGCCAGCAGAGGGCAGCCCGCCATCCCATTACTTGTGCTCGGCACAGATGTCGCTCTGTTCGTGTTGTTGCTGGGCCTGAAGGTCAGCAGCACCTGACGAGGCATCAGTGTAGTCAGCTCGCAGTCGTGGCTGCGTTGGCTGCCGTCCTCAACAGCAAAGACAGCAGATGCCACCTGTCAGCAGCGCCCCTTGCTGCACCAGCTGCAGCACTGGCAACAGCATCCGTGACGTCCAGCACAAGCCACAGCAATGCCATCAGCAACCAGGAGCGCTCCAGCTCACCAGTCAGGCCTCGCAGGGATGAGCAGCCTGCCAGTGTCACCGTGGCAAGGATTGCCACGCGCAGCACAGCGCAGTTCATGAGTTCTCGCCCGGCCAGCATGTCACTGGCAACTGGAGGCACTGCTGCCTTTGTGGCAGCAGCAGGAGTGGTGGCAGCAGCAGAGGTGGAGCTTGATGTGATCCCTACCTCCTGGAGTGCCTTCCAGAAGGCCAACAAGGGCAAGGGCTACTCGCCATCGCAAATGGGGCAGTTGTGGCGTGAGCACAAGGCACGTCACCTCACCACCACCACCAACAGCAGAAGCATGCGCAGCACAGCAAACCCTAGCGCCTTGGTTCAGACTGTTGCCCTTGGAGCTGCTATGCCAGTGCGGCAGACCACAACAGCGTCCCCACAACCTGGAACACCTTCCAGAAGGCCAGCAAGGGCAAGGGCTACTCACCTGCAATGATGGGCCAGATGTGGCGTCAACACAAGGCACACTATCTGGCCACAAGCAGCAACACCACCTCAGCCCTCACCAGCAGCAGCGTTGACGTCAGCATGCGATTCACAGCCAGCCCTGGCTCCATGGTGCAGACCGTTGCTGTGAGCGCTGCTATGACAACAGGCACAGCGGACCTGGACAGCACCATCCCAAAGACTTGGAACGCCTTTCAGAAGGCCAACAAAGGCAGGGGGTTCTCACCAGCTGAGATGGGGCAGAGGTGGCGGGAGTGCAAGATGCGCTACCTGCTGTGAGCACCTCTTGCAGGCCTGGGCCCCAGGCTTGCACCTTTGGCAAGCACGGTCATGACCGTCGACGGTCATGTGGCATGTGGTCCTGTGTGGCATGTGGTCGGCGAACGTCGTGTGGCATGTGCTCCTGTGTGTTCAGTCTCTTTGTCAAAAGGCCTCAGACACTTTGCACTCTGGGGCAGGCCGCCACAATCCTGCCATGGCAGCATTTGTTCATGCCTGAGCGTTGGCTCGGCCAATAGTTTGCCCTGAGGCAAATTCAATCGGCATACGTTGAGGACACTGGTGCTCCGACAGTTCAGATGCCTCTGTGCCAGGGGCAATTTCACGGCTGAATTGCATGCATGGGGCTCCGCTTGCTCAGCCGCTGTGCGTTGCAGCTGCAGTGACTGCACTCAAGTTTGTTCACTGATACGTTGGTGGCCATTGACGGCCGGTTCAAACGCACTTTTGAGTTCCTCCGCTCATCTCTGTTGGCAATTCCGGCTTGGCATATGCTGTTCGACAACAGTATACTATCGGCACTTGGTGGATGCTTGGCTTGAGTTGGCCAGGGTTGCTGTGGTGCGAGGGCGTTGCTCTGGGGTCCCCCCTGACATCATGCAAGTGCAGCTGGTTTTGTGACCGGTTTGTGTGTAAAATTCTGTGAACCACTGAGCTGTAACAAGGGTAGGTACGGCACGCCTCAAGAGTGACCCTGCATCTGATCAGATGGTCATGACCAGATGGCTGCACATGGCTGTACAAGTGCTGGCATAACAGTTGGGCCACGAAGGGCACTTAAGACTGATACCCTGCAATTAGATGATCCATCAAGCAGGCTTGAGTTTCAGCTTCTGCACAGCTCACTCAGTGCAACCAGGCCTGGGTCTCATTGAGTGACAAGGCATGCCTGGGGTCTGAGTCACACACAGGTGAAGCTGTAGACCGATGCAGCCGCAGCGCTGGCTCGGACAGGCACTAGTGCAGAGCCACAGTAGGAAGCAAGTAATGGAGAGTGTGAACGCACTTATTGCATCATCTAACGAAAGCAAGTAGAAGAGTTGCAGTTCAGATCGATCTGCTACAGTCCTCTTCGACCATCTACCTTGTGCCGTTCGACGCGGGGCTCTGTGACTGTCAGAAGCAGGTCATAGTATCTCCTTTGCAGTTTTCAGCGCGGCCACAGTGGTATTTGGAGGCACAAGCAGCACATCTGATGTTGCAGGCAGCAGTGGCAGCAGAAAGAGCTGGGGTCCTCAGCAGAGGCCTCCAGTGGGGCATGTTGTCCCGCACAGCTCAGCATCTGACTCATCAGTCGCACATAGAGGTACGCTTCAGTCTTTCAGAATGTCGCAGCAGGTCTCTTGAAGCCCTTACTGTGCACTCCTGAGCCGTACTTTGTGCTGCTGCAGGTGCAAGACAAGCGACTGGTCAACCCCTTCGCTCAATGCAGCAGCTACCAACAGTACATACACATTCTTTCTCATTCCGAACGACCCAGCAGCAGGACAAGAAAGAGGGCAAGTCCCCCTGACCTCAGCAATTCAGCCTTTCCGTTCGCCTGCAAGCAGTTGACCGCTGTCGCAACACAGGACACACGGTGGCACAAACACAGCCACGATGCCCTGGAGCGTGTCAATCAGCAGCTGGGTGGATTCTGGCTGTTGGTGCAATGTGGAGCCTTCTCAGACGAGCATGCACTTGCTGGCAGGCCAGCCAGGGCCCTGCTGCATGTGTCCATGTGGTGTGTGCAAGGGCGAGAGCCCTCCACTGTATTAACCACTGCTCCTGAAACTACTAGCCCCAGCAGCAGCAGTAGCATCGGCAGCAACAATGACAGCAGCAGCAGATCCACCAGTGACAGCAGCAGTGACAGCAGCAGCCGCAGGCCTAGGGGGCGGCCCCTTGGGCAACACCTCAAGGTCAAGGATGACCTTGATCTGGCACCCCTCAAAACACCAGTCCAACACAAAGGACTTCCACAGTGCAGCAAGCTACACGTGCACTATGCAGCATACCAGCTGGATGCAGATGGCTGGCCAACAGGTACACTGTTTCAAAAGTTACTCTTCTGGGCTCCTGCGGCGGCCCGTTGTGTGGTGACTGGCTGTATCTACTGTGGGGAGTCGGCTGCATTGGCTGCCATCTGCAAGTTTTGTGCACGTCATCCTGGCTTGCACTTGCAGCACTCACACTCATACATGTGCATCTGGGGCAGCAACTCGGATATGTTGGGCCGGGCCTGGTCGTGCTGTGTGTCCGGGCGCTCCAAGCAGCCATGGTTTGTAGTGAAGTCATTTCAACATCAATATCATGCTGTTGTGTGCTACTGCGATCTGCTGTTGTGCTGCCACGCTTCACCGACAATGCCTACCCTGGTTTTCTGCTCATGTGCCAGGCCACATGTACAGCTCGGCATCCGATTTCGAGTGCCAGACAACATGCGCGCACCACCACAAGCCAGAAAACAGCTTCAAAATCATCGTGGATGGCCAGCCCACCACCAGCCTACATCTGTGGGCCAAGCACCATCTGGGCCCAGGCACCCCCTACCAGCTGACCAAATCCAGCAAGCGTGAAGGCCCTCGTATCAGCGCTGCATACAGGAGCCTTGTGCGGTCCCTGGGATCAGATGGCGCAGAGGCGAGCGATGCAGCAAGTGCAGCTGTGAAGAAGAAGTAGGGAAGCTTGCTACATGTGCTGACAGTGCAAGTGCCCCGTAAATTATGGGCTTTGAGTTGCCTGATGCCTCGTGAACCCAGCATCCTGCTGTTGAGGCTTCTGAGGCTACAGGTTGAAAGCAGCACCACATGCGCCACATGTGCTTGTGACATGGTAATCGTTGCAGTGACAGTCATTGCAGCTTCATGGTGCGCTGACCATATAACATGGCACACATTGTTTGGTGAGTTATTAGGACATGGTATGGGCGGGTGTGGGGTGGTGATGCTGTTTAGGGTAGCTGCCAGGTGTCAGCCATGCTGCCAGGGCTCCCTATCAGCAGGGACCCTCAGTTGAAACCTGGGCTGCATGAGCTGTGGGCTTGCCACAGAGTTGCTCTGCTTGACACTGGCTTGTGTCTCGCATTGTGTAGCACAAGAACGGTCGACGTTCGACCACTGGCGACCAGCATCGCAGTGGCTGAAGCACAGTCCTGGTCTGCTGCCTGCAGTGTGCACATGCCTACTGGTCGGCATGGGGTTATCACTGGATCCCACATCTGCATGCATATCACGGTCCCTGCCTCTCTAGAGCTTGTGCTGGTGTGGCCTTGCACTACTAGTGGTGACCATCACAAGGCCCCTTTTACAGGATGATGCAGGGTCACCTAGGCCACAGCGTGGCCCTTGTTTGGTAAGCAGCTCAGTGCGGCACCTATGTTCCCTTGCACCAGTTGCAGTGTACATCGCCTCAGGCCTATAATAGGTAATGCAACCCAGTGACCGCTGCAAAGCGGGTTTGTGACCCACCTTGGGAGGGAATGCTTGAGTATCAAATAGGTCGCAATGGTTTTCTTGAGATTTACACCTGCAGGGTTGAGATGCACGTGGTGTAGAGCGGCGTGGGGCAGTTGTGGTGAGGCCCGCTATACCCAAGTGCCACTGTGCAAGGGCTTGTGCGCATGGGGACACCCGCTTCTGTAACTTGCTCTTCTTATCTGATTGGTGAACACAGCCACATGTAGCATTGTCCAGCAGCATATTGCAGTGGGGCCACGTAGAAAAATGGCTTTGAGGGCCTAAATGCAAGTGCATATGCTCCCATCGCAAATGTGGTGGGAGCCCCACTCCCCAGGGGCCCCCTGAGGACCTTGAGGCTTGATGAACCCCCTGCATCGTAGCTGTAACACAGATTCACCCCGCAAACATGTAGGCGGCACAGCATTCTGCACCGCAATCACCTAGAAACCTAGATATCCTTCCTGCAGGACACAGTCAGTTACACGGCCTCAACCTCTTTCTTTACACAGGTATGGTGGTCAAACCCAGGTCAAATTGTTCACTGTTGTGTAGGCCGCACTACCTCGGATGGTTGAAGGTGATGTGCGTGCCACTTTGAGTTCCTTCTTCTGAGTTCACTCCTGGTGTTAATCAAGCCAGAAACAAACCTTGCGAGTGGTGCATAACCAGGTCGATCCGTAGAGGATCACGTTACAACTTGCTTTGCCAAGCGCGTCTTGCAACACTATTTAAAAAGTTGCATTTTAATCTTTTTTGATTTCAACAACAGTTGTTTCTGAGGCTCCAAGGCATGTTGCAGGCAGCAGCAGCAGGTGTGGGGATCCTCAGCACAGGCATCCACTGGGGTGTTCTGTGCCGTGCAGCACAACACCTGAATGCCTCGTTGGTCTCAAAGGTGTGTTAAATTTTTTGTAAGGGATCCAACTGCCTTTGTAAGCATGCTTTACCACGCACACTTGCTCCCGCCCTTTGCATGTGCAGATGAAACTTTCTGTGCACTTGCATGCTGTTTGCTGTGCTGCTCCAGGTGCACACCAAAGGACTTGGCAGCCTGTGCGCTCAGTACAGCAGCAGATCTACACACGAAACTTGGCAGTATCCACATGAGCTGCAGAGGCCGGACATGGTCATCGGCCACAGCAACACAGCACCCCAAGTAACCAGCATTTTCTTCAAGCGCAATGACACAAGACCCTCTCGATACACCACAGCACCCTTCAAGGATGCCTGCCAGCACCTGGCTATTGCTGCAGCAAAAGACACCAAGTGGCCTGGCAGCAGCCAGGCTGCCCTCCAGCGGGTGGACAAGGAGCTGGGTGGCTCTTGGGTGCTGGCGCAGTGTCGCAACTTTGTAGAAGGCCACGAGCTGGCTGGCAGGCCAGCAAGGACGTTGGTGCATGTGACACTGTGGGGTTTTGAAGAGGACAGCAGCAGCAGCAGGCGCAAGCTCAGAAAGGCCACAGATCCATATCCAGATCACAAGCTCACACTGTTCATGAATGCAGAGGCCACGCAGGCCATGAGCCTTGAGAGCCACCCCTTTGTGCACTATGCTGCCTACAGTCTTGACGCAAATGGCTGGCCTACAGGTAAGCTGTGCGGTGTATGTTGGACTCCTGTGCACGTCACTGTGGGCTGCAGGCAGGTCGCTGGGAGTTTGGCAAGGCTCCTGCACCTGCTGTGCTGCCTGTATGGCACCCATACTAAGGCTTGCAGGTTCTGCATGTATTACCACGGACACATGTGGCCCTTGCCGGCTGTTTTTGTTGCTTGTGGGGAGTACACACGCACCAGGAATGCATGTTGAGGTATGCGCGGTGTTGTGGGCTGGCTCAACCTGCTGGACAGCCACCCCAACAGGCTGCAGTTGGATCATCCCAGTGCCAACTCCACACATGCTGCAGTGCAGTTGTAATGCAAGATCCCGAAGTGTACTGCCATTGCTGTACTGTCGTGGCTTGCTGCTGATCTGCCAGGCCACATGTACAGCACACCAACGGAGTTTGAGAGGCAAACGACAGCTGTGACCGCCAAGAAGCCAGAAGTCAGCTTCAGGGCGCTGGGTTGGGCCAAAGTGGGCGCCCTGGCACTCGAAGACAAAGGTAGCCTGAGGGCGTGGGGCAAATACCTGGCTCCTGAGGTCTTCATGGTGGGGCGAGATCGCTCCAAGCGCATCAGTAACCGTGTCAGCGATGCTTACAGGAGCCTTGTGCAGCCCCTCGGGTTGGTGGCCTCGGTGGCAAACGATGCAGCAAGTAACTCACAGAGACGCAAGAAGGAAGAGCTGGAGCAAGCCAAGCAGGCTGCAGCAAGGGAGAGCGCCTCACAGTGACGGTCGCGAGCCTTATCCTGCAGCAGTGCAGGCCCTGGAGCAGTGCACCACCAGTAGCCCAGGCGTTGCACGACACGGATGCAGGACTCACCTTGATCTCAACAGCACATGTGCTGCACATGTGCTGTTGAGAAGCCGGTCCCGGGAGGCTGGTCGTGTAACTATCCATCGGGTGTGCAGCAGATGTGCTGTCTGGCCGGTGTCCGCCAGCAGTGCTGCAGGCCTTGTGAGCTTGCTTATGGCTGGTTATGACAGTGCATCTGCTGATGCTTTGTACTTTGTACTGGGACGGCAGTGGCTGTGGATGCACACTTTGCTTGCCAACTGGGAGTGGAGTGTCATTGAGGTGCAGGATGGGTTGCAGGCGAATGGCTTGCAAGCGGTGTTCTGGCAGTCTTTGCACAACCCTGAAAGGAGTCGTCTGGCATGCAACTTTTTGTACCGTAGGGATTTGACTTGTGTAAACCCATGTAACAGGATGTTGGTGCCCCGTGCTCTGCGGCACCAGGTATGGAAGGAAACTGCACTCAAGCTGCATGCAGTCAACTGCAAGTGTGCAGCTACATGCTGTGAGTAAACAAAGAGGTTGAGGCCGTGTGACTGGCTGTCCGTATCCGTTGCGCCACTGTCAATACGCAGCTGCTCTGTAGGTATCAAGTTGTTTGCATGCAAAAGAAAGGGTGTTGGGGCCGTGTGTTTGCATGTACCACAGTGCAGTGCTGCTTAGCCCGGGCTTTCTCTGCAGCAGTTGTGCATGGTCAGATTTCTGTCCAGCCTTTATAGATGATGTGTCGCTCAAGGCTGGTGCATAGAAACTGCAGTCATGAGACGTATAATCCCATGTCAACGGTTGTCAGCAGGCCACTGGCAGCTGGCACCTGTTGTACACCCTGTGGGCACCGGAAGAGACATATACTTGCCAGTGACAATTGGGCAGCATCTTGGCTGGTTCTTTCTGCGTCAAGCTGGGGTCAACACTGCAGGCTGCAGCATCACACCCTGGATACACAAGCTGACACCATGCTGAGCAAAAGTCAACTAGAGTTGTGCACCCCACACAGCATTCAACAAGCTGAGCTCGACAACGGCACTGCCTGTCTCCATGCAGCCATCATGGACCAGTGTTACACCCACATTGTCATCTGCATATGTCAGCTGCCACCATCAACCCATCATGAAGCACAACTGTGACCTGCAAGGCTGTGTCAGCGAGGCATCAACCTGTAGGGGAATGGTCAGTGCACACATTTGACACATGCTGTTTAGGACAGCAGCTCTACTAATGCTGAAGACGCAGCCGCAGTACAGAGCCCCACAAAGGCACCCCTGGCAGCATGAACGGCACAGCACCGAGCAGCAAGGCAGTGCCCCACCACAGAAGCAGCAGTTGCACAATGACAAGTGCCAAGATGCAGCCCCCCGGTGCAGCCTTACCCTGGGCCTGCTGTTGCGAGAACCATCAACAGGTGACCAGTGACAGCATCACATCTTGCCTTCCGGCTTCATCCACGCAGCAACCCTCATCATGGCAAGTTCATGCTTCACGCCCCTCTCCTCATCAACACCATCATGCCTTGTTGCCATCAACACATGAAGGGCACGCCACATGCTTCAACTTCAAGGCACATCACATGCTTCAGACGCCTTCATGCTTCAACCTTCGAAGTGCCAGCCTCGATGTGTGACCCCTTCAACCTTCAGCTAAGCCCGCCCCCTCATACGCTGCACAGTGACAGCAGAGCAAGCACCACCAGCGGGGTGGGGCAGCTGTCAGGCAGCTACAGGCGAAAAGGGATGCTGCACATGCACACAGCTTCAACAATTGTCAGGCGTTCTGCACTCACAGTCGCATGAGCACTCCTAAGTATGTACTGTTCAAGCGCATCTACAGTCACTCTATGTGTCAATCACGCTCGTGGCTGAGTCAGCACTGCAGCAATACGGCACAGAGCTGCAGCCACGTGATGCTGCTGTCTGGGCCAGGTCAGTCCATGGTGGGCCCGGGTGAGCCAGTGATGGGCCAGCCTCAGTCCTGGGAGTTGGCACGGGCCGGGCTGCGGTCATCATAGTCCCTGTTGCGTGCAGGCGAGTGTGCAGGCAAGTGTGCGGGCGAGCGGCTGCAGCAACAGGAAGCAGAGGTGGCGAGACATGTGTGTCGATACACAGACGCAACTTGCGGCCACCCAGCAACACACAGGGGTTGTTGCGGGTGACCACGAAAGCTGGCAATACAGGGGTGACGCGCTGAACTGCGGACTGGGCTGTTGATGTCAGGCAGGCACACCAGTACAATGCACCAATAGCCACATCCAGTCCATGCATCCACATGCATGGCAAGGCCAGCTGTTTGCTTGAACCCTGAGCCCTGTTACTGCTGCTGATACCTTGTGCGATGCAGCAAACAAGAGTATGTGGCCCACCTGTCAGCACGCCTTGCTGGGCTGGCGCTCTTGCTGCGCCCGCAGGCTGGGCTTGCACTCCTGCTATGCCCACGTGCTGGGCTGCGTGCTGCGGGGCTCCTGCTCCTGCTGCCACGGCGCACTGGGCTGCGGCTGCGTGACTTGCTGCGGCTACGGCTCCTGCTGCGGCGCCTGTCGTCGTAGTCATTCCGGTCACGACCCCTGCTGTGACAGAGTGGCAAAGCAGGGCATGTCGTCAGGGTTTCTTGCTGCTGTATCAGCTGTATATGCAGTGAGTGGCTGCGCTGGAGGGATCCATGGGCACTGCGACACATGCCGCTGCCATGCTGCAAGGAAGCAAGGACGCAGCACACGGCCATGCCAGACATCACGCAACCCTGCTGTGCTGTAGCAGCAGCTGCCAAACCTGCCTGCACAACCAGCTACATGGCACTTCAGGCAATAGGTCTGCACACCATCCCTCACCTGTCACGCCTGTCATAGTCCCTGTCCCTGTCATAGTCATCGCGCCTGTCCACACAGAGCACACAAAGTAGCATGAGTTTTAGCCCCACAGTACGCAGCAGCACCACCAGACTCATGCAGGCACCAGGGGCTGGCACAGCTGCATTGACGCAATACAACATATGGTGCTGGGGTCTGCTGCTCGAACAAGACAGCTTGCTGCAGTCCTGATGCAACGGTGGTAAAGCAGCTGGCATGCAGGTGCTTGTGTGCAGCCACACGTGACCCCAACCTGTCATATCGATCGTACCCCCGGTCCCTGTCGTAGCCGCGGTCCCGGTCGCCGTATTTGTCCCTGCCACCACCATAGCCGCCGCCTCCACCATAGCCGCCGCCACCGCCTGCACATAGATGAGACACAAAGTCAATATGCAAGCAATGACAGGAAAATATTCCCGTTGCAAGGTGTCCATTGTTGGAGCATAGCATGCGCCCAGTCTGCCTAAATGTGCACTGCCATGCTTTATTCTGCTGACAGCGTCGCTGTGTTTTGAGAACCTAGCTGCCTGCGGGGCTCCGTTCCCTACTCAACCCAGAGACACCCAGCATGTGTTGTAAGATCACCAATAACCAGCAACAACACAAACGGCCTGCAACCAATTGATCAACGGTCAGCTGCAACGCACCTCCCCGCCTGAAGTCATCTGGGCGCTTGCGGCCCTGCATGGCGTAGCTGGCAGTGATCTGCAGCAGCAGCAGCAGCCACACGACGTGTCAAACCTTTGCAGCTTGTGCTGCGTCGTGTCTGTCAGCACTTGCTGTGTAGCAGTCATTGCTGGCTCTGCTGAGCATGCTCCTGCTGCCCCATAAAGCAACAATGATCAGCCTGCGATCTTCGCAGGCTGCGTAATGTGGGGATGACAGGCACCCTGACCTAGCTGATGCATGGACCAGGCATATGGTTGGAGCCATGCAGCATGTGCGCGTGACCAGACAGCTGCTTCTGGCTTACTGCTGCATGCTCATCTGCACTGTAAGTGCCTACTACTTCGACTTCACCGCCGTCTGCACGCTGCTGCTCACCTCCCTGCCGCCCAGGTCCATCCGGTCCATACCCCTGACAGCCTCCTCAGCATCACGCTCATCATAGAACTCTATGAAGCCCAGGCCCCTGGGCTGCCTGTAAGACACGCAGTGCAGTGCCATGAACAGCAGCAGTGCATGTCAGCCAGAGTCAGCCATACAGCTGACGGGCTGAGCTGAGAGCAAGCAACGAAGAGGGGGCTAGCATCATGCCGGCAACTCGAGCGACAGCAGCTGCTGAGGGGCTGTGCGGCTGGCTGCGCTGTGCTGGCTGAGGGTCAGCAACCCAGTTTTTGAGCTGCGAGGCGTCCTGAGGGCCAAGGGAATCTGCATGCTGAGCAGCTCTGCAGTGTGTCTCACCCCGTGTAGTAGTCCTTTGGCAAGTACACATCCTTCACAGCCCCATACTTCTCTGCATAGTAGCGCAGATCATTGGGCCTGCAAACAGGCAAAAGGTGTGCAGAAACACAGGACGCATCTTTTTCAGTGAAAATCAAAGAATGGAAGCTTCAAAAGGCGCTTGGACAGCTTCCGATCCACGCCTGTGAGCACAGGAACCAGCAACCACAGTGCTGCTGCTGCTGCTGCGTTGCTTTGGAGCCTGCTCTGCTGGAGTCTGATTTTGGAGGCCAACCTGCGTTGCCTGCGCGCGCAACAAACTAAAGGTATGCTGAACATCACATAACAGCACGTGACTCACGCTATCGACCTCGGCAGGTTCTTAACCATGATGGAGATCCTCCTGGTGACCTCCTCCCGCCGATATGCCCCCCTTCCAGGTGGCGACCTGTCCCTGTAACTCATGCTTGCCAGCACTACGCAAAAACAGCAACGATCAGCACAGCAGAAAACTGCTGCTGACGACGTGCGACTGAACTGAAATGCCTGCCCAGTTCACAGCAGGCCCCGGCGCCGAATGGAATGCAACAAAACAAAACAGTGCGTAATCATCAGATCTGAAGTTCGAAAACAGGCTTCGACAAAAGCGCTCCGGCTTTGCTCGCTAGAACCTAGGACCTGCCTGGTTGAATTTCAGTGCAGGCGGGCCTGCTGACCTCGCCTGCCGTCCTTTCTCACCCAACTTATCTTGCACCACCACAAGTCGACTCCTCTCATCGAATCGGACCAAGTCAACAGAACACGTAGAACAGCAGCTGCACCAAGCCTAGCCAGGTGCCAGTTCTTGACATCCTGTCCTTCACTTCCCGATGGCTGCACAGGGAGCAGCCCTCCAGAATCACAACAACGAGTGAGCAGCCTATCGACATCTGCATGCCGACTTTTCAACTGGCCCTGCTCAGTGAACTGTTGTCGTGTGCTTGGCTGCAGTGCTGACCCCAACTTGTGTCTGTGCTTGTCTGCAGGCTTGTAAAATGCAAGTACACTGATACAAGGAAGGACTGTTGACCTTGCTTCTGGCTGGTGCACGGCAGAGTCCCAGCACATTGTGATGCAGCACTTTCTGCTTGCCTGCCTAGGCCTGACTGACTGATGGGAGCCTGTTGTGGTCTTGGAGTTTGAACGGAACATGCAGTCAGCTTATTGACATTCTCAAACTGCTACCTGTCGTCGCTACGTTGTTAATGCCCTTGATAACTGTTGTTGGTGTGTGCAGGCATAGAAGATCTGCGGGAGAAGCGGGAGCAGATTCTGAAGCAGATACAGGATGAGGAGAATGAAAAGGCCAAAATACAGACAGAGCTGGCAGCTCTGACGCAGCGGCTTGCACGAGTCAATGGTCAGTACAGTCTGTGACGTGCTTTTGCACCTAGAAAATGCAGCATACACAGCACCCCCCCCCCCCCC
>QAXK01010494.1:0-27637 GCA_004335735.1 Chlorella sp. KRBP | reverse complement strand
TGTGCTGTTGACTGCTGGAGGGGCAGCCGCTGCTACAGGAACCGTGGTCTCTTTGCTGACAGTGCTGTTGTGAAGCTGCAGGAAAGTCCTGCTCACCATGCCGCTGCTGTGCAGCAGGGCTGTCTGCGCATGGAGCAGCAACACTGCTGCTTGTGCTGGGCCAGCATGCGTCTGGTGCCTCGCACATGCCGTTGCTTGAAGACACCAGCTGGGCTGGGCTGTGCACCACACGTCGGGGTTTCTTCTTTTTGTGCTTGTTGGACTGCAGGTCGCTGCTGCTGGCGGCAGAAGCGACCAGGAACGTTGCTGTATTCAGTGCGACTGGCTCAGCACAGATAGCACTGGCCATGCGCCTGGCCGGCGCAACAGCTACTGTCACAGGCCAAACGTATCAAGTGTAGTATCACGCCAGGTACCAAGACTGGGTGTGATCGTGCAATGCTGCAAGCTGTCTACCGCTGGTATGCTGGGCAACATTCAGGTGCTGCTGCTGCTCTTGCTGTTGGTGGCCCTGGGCAGGGCAGTCGCCTGCAGAGGCATACACAACACTTTGTAAGCACATGCGAGCGTCCATGCACGGAAGCACATAGCCAGCAAAGGCTCTCAACATGCCATACCACCAAGCAGGTGGCCACTGAACGAAGTGGTACCTCTTGCCTAGTGATCCCAAGAACGCCACGCCGAGCGATACACGCAATGTAACTGTGCAAACCGAAGCACCCAGTGCTGTCCACACCTGGCAGACTCCAACGACAGAGCTGCTTCTTAGGCCGATGGTGGTATAGAGAGCTCAATGCAACCTGCAGGGGTACATGTACGCAAAGTATGACTCTTGTACTTGTGTTAACGTTTGAAGCACGCTCGAAATGCCCAGTCCAGTGCCACAGCAACATGCCTGGTTTCAGAAAGACCAGGCAGCAAATCCAGGCCAGCACAGGGCGATCACATCTGCTTTCAGAGCTACTTCATACCTAATGACTATATCTGTCGTTTCTATGCTTCGCAGTAGCCACACCGTGCTGCACTCGCTGATGCTCAACATATGGCTCGTAGCATCTTTGTTGTTTGCACTAAGAGCTTATATTCGACGACAACGATAGTGTTCATTTTCGTCGCCCATTGTGCTCACAACACAGGACTGTTACTGCTCAACCGTCTGACTCTCACTGTCTTGCACTTGCCAGCACAGTTTGTGCCTGATCATATGAAGAAAGGTTGAAGAGCACAAGGCATTGCGCTGTTCGTCATACAGTCTGTCCTTGCCTCACATTGGCAGTGGGTGTGGGTGTTGCAACCTGTGCTGAAGTCTCTTGCAGCAGTGCATCACCCTCAACGGTCTGTTCTTATTGCCGATCTCATGGACAGTTTACTTTAGTAGTTTCTCTGCAGCCGTGGCTCATTAACATGCCAACCTTTGCTGCATCCAGGCATCCTCTCAGTCTGCAGCTGGACAGGTTCTTTGCACGTGTTCCTGGTTCTCTCTCGCACATGCGGCACTAGTCGCTTCCTTCACCAACATCGACCCTGAACTTGACTTCATCCAGTATGCATGGTGGAAACGCCCACTTGTCAGCTCCTGCAAGCACGAGGGTGGCAGCTGGCAGGGGTTTGGCTGCATGAGACCATGACAGGCTGTGCAAGTAACCAGAGGCAACAACAGGCTGCCCTCTCAGCCCCTTCCAGCATTTGCTGCAAGCAACTTGCTGCTATTCTTCATGCCATGCTGATATCTCTGCCCTCAGTTGATTTGATAATCAACTACCAAGCGCCACCCAACACCAACCACAGCACCACCACCAAGCCCACTCAGCTGCCCTAGACTCTCGAACATTCATGCACTGTCACAAGATGGCCAAGCATTGACACCAAACAAGCAACTGCCCTCATTTGTCTGCAGGCAGGGCCACATATTCAGTGCCTGCAAGTCAGTGCACGCACCTCCCTGTGTGCGTTCAACCCACCTTCCTCCTCTACAGCTTCTTGCTGCCTCTTGACCACATGCAGCTGCACATCAGGAGGCAACTGTGTCAGCAGCTGTGCACGCTCAGCCTCAAGCTGCGATATACGCTTGGCCTGATAGGTGACAAAGGGCGGGGTGGCGGTTGCAGTTGCATGGAGGTGTGCGGGTCGGCAAATGTTTTGACGGAGTTTTGGAGTGGCACCTGCAGTGGCGGTGGTAAGCTGCCCCGGGCACTGATTGCACTGGCACAAAACTTGCATCGAGGTACCTTCCTAGCACGTCCCTGCCCTGCAGTCACTAGGCAATGACATGCCATCGTGCCTCATGTAAGCCCTGGGAAGTCTGCAGCCACAATGCCTTACCAGCTGCAAAGGGGCCTCCCTACCATATAGGTACACATAGCCTGCAACAGTTACAGCAGCAATGACAACACACCGTCATGTGCCGCACGTGAATGATGCATGCACACTGCGAAGAGTGCACATTGTTGCTGGCATTGTCACAAGCTATGGCGAAGCACCACAGCCGCTGATAGTTCATGCGCACTGGGGCTGTGCAGATCAACACCCTGGCAGCAGCCCACCCCTGAAAATGTTGAATGAGTTGGCCACAACATCGTCCTCATAGTCAGTCAGGTCATCTCCAATGTCGATCAGCATCTCATCAACGCGCATGAACTCCAGCAACGTGCTGTCATACGGCTGCTGCAGCAGCTCCAGCAGCAACAAGTGCATCACCTGCACCAAGGCACGCCAGGCACATAACAGCTTGTTGTTGGGCACTGCTGTGGCCGGGATCCCTACCAAGGCAGACCAGTTCAACATTTTCAAGTTGGACGCCCACCACCTTGAGTGTGGGATGCATGATGTCATTCATGTTGGGACTGCAATGTCGCTCACGGCCAGTGGGCGTCACGGACGTCGTAGCTGGGCACATTACTGGGTATGCCTGAGGGCTTCGAGTGGCGCTAGTGCCACACACATCTGCATAAAGGCTGCAGGCACCTTGCACAAGTAGGTCAAGCTGTCCACTGGACATAGTACTACGCAACAATGCAGCCACTCACGCAAAAGGTAGCCATACATGGCAGTCACAGGGTGGCAGCCTTTGATCTTACCCTATAGTCAAAGCTCTTGAGTTCATGCGTTTGCAGGACATCAGCCAGTGTCAGCGTGACAGGGTGGCCTGGCTGCAAGTGGGCCAGCTCTGTGCACACCCGCCGCTCCTGCTGCCAGTAGCGCTGGCCCTGCAGGCATGTTTGCAGGTTCACAGTTGGCTTGTCAGGCTTGGTCAGTATGCATGACAAGGGTGAAGCACAAGCACAAGGGAGCTTGCCACGCAGCGCAAAGAGGTATGGCTCAGGCAACACTGCACCCGCAGGGGCGTCACCAATGCGTAAGCAGCAACTGCAGCAGCAGCTTGGTTGCTGCTGCCGCAAGCAATCCCCTAGAGACAAGCTGGAGCCGCATGCTGTTGGGCAGTAAGAGTGCACACTGTGGTGCTTGCAGCCTCCACATAATGTAAAGGTCTGGCAGACCTCCCGCCTCTCCGCACACATGCACTCAGCCTGTCCACACATCAACACTGTGTGACACAGCAGCACTTGACAGCGTGCTCAAGCAGCAGCTTACCGCCCGAAGCTCTGCTGCCACCCGGTCTGACAGGACTTTCTGCTGCTCCAAAACCTCCTCCAGAATGCTTGCGGCTAGCAGTTACAGCAGCATGTCGCAGTCGCAGCAGAACCTCATACCAAGGCATGTAGTACATTTTTGACATGAAGAACGCAACCAAGTCCGTCACAGGCTGGAAATCCTGAGAAGTCACCGATATGACAGCCCACTTAGAGCAATGCAAGACAGGGGTGGAATGCTTTCACAGACATCTTGCTGACCGTGCTTGTCTGCCAAGGCCTGCACCAGGCCCGGATGCCGCATGCCTCACGGTCTGTGCAGGCGCCTGCTTTGGCTGTGTGGGCACATCTGTCGGCATTGGCACAGCCTTGTGCTATGCGGCTGTTGCCACGCAACACTGCCACAATTATGGCTTGCATAAGTACGGCTAGGCTGGTGGTGCCGGTGGCTGGGTGAGGTCAGGACATACCTTGGAAGGTGTACTGTGTGTCATGGGCAGCGCTGGCGTGTGTCAGCGTTTCACACAGCGCCTCGTTCTCTTCGTCCATTTGATATATTGTGCCCTCCACAAACAGCAGGATATCGAGGAATCTGAACAGGTCCTACAGGCACCACAGGAGTCATGTGTGGGGGTGGTCATATGTGGGGCACAACAGAATCTGTCACAAGTGCTGTCAACACGCGAGTGGCAGACGCGTGCCTGCCAAAAGCAAACATGTTTGCGTGTGGCCACAACTGGTGGCAACAGGAATTGGACCTTGCGCAGTGCTGTATAGAGCCACTGGCCGGGCAACACAGGTAGAAGCTCTGTTGGTGCCAGCTCACTTTGCTTGGATGCAGGCCGTAAAGCGGGAAGTATGTATACACAAAGTCCTCAATAGTGGTCCTGCATCGTTGCCTGTATCACATTAATCGAATGTCAGCTCATAGTGTGAGGTGTGGTGTCGTGCCTGGGGCAAACTGTGCAAGAGGTGGGCACTGCAGTGCACTGCAGTCACAGCATGCTCACAGGGCTTTGAAAGATATTGTCTTCTGTGCCAATGACATGAACGCTGATTTCGACTGACTTTGGAGAACAAGAGGAGACAAGGGAGTGAATGAGGGAGCAGGTGGCGAATGCCTGCAAAAGACAAAACAGTCTCTAAAACACACTGCAGCGGTTTTGCCAGTCTGTTCAACTGCCACGTTGCGAAGTGGCACTCTCAGCAGCTCTCAGCTGCATCAACTGATTCATTATGGAATTTACACTTTTATAAATTCCGCCTTGCGCGCGCCCGTACGTGTTCCAAGCCCCGTCGCTCGGACGATCTCCCATCTGTTGACACACATCCCCTGTCGACAGCCAACGCGGCTCATATGGCGCAACCCAGGCAAGTAAAGCATATGGCTTATAGTTTGACCGACTACAGCGTTGCCGCACATGACATGTCGGAAGCAAGTGCAGTGTTGGTCCAATGCTGATGTGCTACTGTTGCTGCTGCTCAGGGCCAAGAAGATACTTGACGCTCTGGAAGCCGTGTCAGATGACTCAGAAGCTAGCAGCAGTGGGAGTGAGGATGCAGCAGATGAGCAGCTTCCGCAGCAGCCAGCCAAAAAGCAGAAGACAGGCGTCTCCCTTGAGGACCTGCAGAAGCAGGGCTACAGTTCAGGCCCATCAGTGCTTTACATGAAGCCACCTGAAGAGGAAGGTCAACAAAACTGGGCATGGTGAGAGTATCAGCACGGATGAACCCAGCTTGACAACGCATGCAGGCCCCCTCTTGGAGGCATTCCATGCCGTTGG
The DNA here is from genome assembly GCA_004335735.1 of Chlorella sp. KRBP. Lineage (NCBI taxonomy): Eukaryota > Viridiplantae > Chlorophyta > Trebouxiophyceae > Chlorellales > Chlorellaceae > Chlorella > Chlorella sp. KRBP. The sequence goes on along the minus strand of QAXK01010494.1, from coordinate 22,263 downwards.
ATGTGCCTCAGGGACCAGGGTGACCAGGACGGTCCGTCTGCCTCACAGCTGCTGCAAAAGCACATGCATGCTTCCTGCCAGGCTGGTTCTGAAGGTCCACACACAGCACGTGCAGGCACTAGGGTGCATAGGCATGTTGAGGCGCCCATATCATACGTGCGTCATGCTTGGTCCAAGCAGACTGACTGTCCCCTCTTGATCTCCTGTCCAATTTGATTATTTGATCTTTCGTGTGTACTGCAGGGGCGATGGCAAGGCGCAGAAAAGCAAAGAGGAAGATGAGGAAAGCGTTCAGGTGTGTGTCCGGACCAAAGCCACACTTTCCATGTATAGTTGCCTGCTCCATGTCGTAAATTTACGTCACACATTGCAACTCCTATCTCCAAGCACCACATGCACCACATACCGTGCGAAACATGCACAGCAGGAGGCCCCTGGCATAATGCTCCTATGCGTTTTTGGACAGGTATTTAAGTATTGTCTACAGAGGTGCAGCTGGACTTGCTTGCTGAGCTGGCACCACGCAGCTCATTTTTCTTGGTATGGTGAGGGGCTGCCTTGATCAACGCAACATCCCAAAGACAGTGAGACTGCTGTTGCCATGCACCCCAGAGCCTCTGGAATGCAGCTGAGAGTCAGTGAGATGCACAGTGGTGCCTTTCCCCTGCTGTTGACGTTGGGCATGTTGGTCACCATGGTGTGTTGGTGTGTTGGCTGCAATGCAGGACCGGCGCCAGACACACGCAGCAGCCACCACAGCAGCGGAGGAGGGTGCACGCCTGGCGCTCAAGGCAGCCGAGCATGCAGCAAAGCTGCGAGAGGATGCACTCAAAGAGCGTGAGGAGCTCAAAAAAAAGAACAACCTGTCATTCTCACAAAAGGTGAGACCTCTGGCACCCTTGTGCATGATGGGACGCAGGCAAGAGGAAGCCTACTGGGCAAGTCAACATCCCAGTTAATGGTATGATACCTTCCAAACACCAGGCACGCCATGCAACACCATGAGACACACTGCAAGCTTGGCAAGAGCCAACGCAGGGGCATCGATATGCAGACACCAACTTTAAGGTGCTGGTGTGCCTGACCCGTTGCATGTGCGGCTGTCCGAAAAGTCACTGCATGCGGTGTTTGGCATGCACTGGAGTCATGACCACATGCTGTTTGTGTCTGTTGCGAATGTGCACCTGCAGGAGAAAATGAAGCGGGATGCTGGGCAGCAGAGCAGAGGCAAAAGTACAGTCGAGGAGGAGAAGAGGATTGCTCGTCAGTTCGGGGTATATTCAGGCTTTGATTGATGGGGGGGGCATTTGGGTGGACCACTGCTCAATGGCAGGGTCTTCAGCTTTGAGCGGCAGCATATGTTGCAACACAATTGTGTGCTAAAGCATTCGGTGTTGTGCTGTCCAGCATTATGTCTGAAGATGCACCTGGCAGCACTGCACTATGCCCGCCGTGCAGAGCAATGTATATTATTCAAGAAATGGGTGCCCGCCGCTGAGTAACTGAGTGGTTTTTGAGTATCAACAAGTGCATCACCAGTGACGTGAGTGCACAAGCCCCAGATCCCCAAGGCGTCGTGCAAGCAGGCCTGCAACTGATCACTGCGGTCTGGCATAGGCACATAAATATTGTCATGTAGCTACCAGGTTTTCCTGTGGCAGCAGATGCATGTGAGTCAGTGCTCTGCACACGAGTACTGCTGCGGCAGCACTACCCGCAACTGCAGGCTATGGTGGCCGGTTTGTGACCCAACTGCTTCTCCAGGCAGTCGCAACATCAGTTCTTGGCACAGTGATTGCCGAAAACAAGCGTTTCAGAGTTGCAGAGTTGTGTGGCTGGGTTGGACTCATGACGCCAGGCTGTACCATGTACCCCACATATGCAAGACTTCCATTATTTAAGAAGCCGCGCAGCGGAGAATTTTTTTACCATAAAGATAAGACTTCCAGCATTGCCACAATGGCGCTTGTGTCATAAAGATAAGACTTCAGCCCCAAGTGACAGTGCCCAAAAGTGATCAGAACCGTGCCACAGCACTGCATAACAGCTCTAGGCCTCTCAGCTAAGACTGCCAGCAGCATCCAACACACTGCCAGCAAACTCCAACACACTGCCTGCTCTCAAGGGCCTGGTGCAGCAGGGGTCTCTGCAGGGGTCTCTGTGCTGCTCTCTCCTGCTGCTGCTTTCGTTGCTGCTTGGGGGCCTGCCTGCTTCTCATTGCCTAAGCATGCTTTGAAAAAAGCTTTAGACCCTTTACTGGGAGGAGCATACTTCGGCATGGCTCATACAGGAAGGCACAGTCAAGTGGTTGGCTGGTGAGTTGTTGAGTCAGCTGATGTGGGCCAGAGCGGCGTTGCGGCGCGGCAGACAGCTTGAGTGAACTTTATACAAAACACATAAGTTGCTGCGATGGCAAGCGGGCTGCAAACAGCGCGATCTGGGGTGTTTTCCAGCGTTTGACATTTTTGATAAAGTTGACCGTAAAGATAAGAGTTCCTGCTCGTATTCGTTGGTCATTTTCGTAATATAAGAGTTCAAAGCTGGAGATAAGGATATATGGAAGTCTTGCATATGTGGGGTATACGGTACAGCAAATGTGCCCACCTGCATGTGGGCCACCTGCCCCAGTGATCCATCCAATGGATCACCGTGATTGTTGCAGTGAGATTCAAAGATATTGAACTGAAAATCTCGCATTCAAGACACCCAAGCACTGCAGGAACGCCGAACATTGTGACAAACTGTTGACTAACGACCTTTGACCTGCCAGCGTATGCAAGGATGGACAAGCGCAACATGTTGAGGCGTTGTCAGACCCATCATTATATTCCTGCGAACGTTTGTTGCCGTGCATCCAGTTGAAGGGCCTGCATGGGTGCCCGAAAAGAGAAAGTGGAGGGCCAATGGCCCCACAAGACGTTTCTGCTGTTTATAGTGATCCTGATGGTCATCATTGCCGTTGTGAGTTTAAACAAGCAGTATGACTCATCGTTGTGGCCGACAGAGCAGGGCAAGCTCAGGTAGGTTGTTGTAGTGGAGATGTACTGTGGCTGGACTGTCCCACCCATGGCCCCTCACAACTATCGTTTAGCGGGGCGCCTCTCGTGTTTCAATCACATAAGTCGTGTTTTCTAGCAGCATCTGCCTGTCCTCCATCCCTGCAGAGCTGCACAAACATTGCTGCATAGCCCAGTAACGGACATCCATGGTTGGCCGGCCAACACCATCCATGGTCCTGGTCGAGGCAATATGGTGACTCAAGCTGTTTGTTTCTTTACACAGGCTCAAAGCACTGAACATTGTAGCAGGCAGCACAGCCAGCAGCGCACCAGATTGTAAGGTCAGTGCCCAGTATGTCTCCTCAGAGCTGGAAAAGGCATGGCTGGCTGGCATCAGCACATGGCAGAAGGACTACTGCAAAAACCTCGCGCCCACAAAGCAACTCACACAGGAATGGCTGAAGGCCAATGCTGTGTATGACACAGCACTGCAGCAAGGCAACGCAGTGAACCCAGCCACTGCGCTAGAGCAACAGCAGATGCTGACCACCAAGATTTTCTCCCAGTTCAAAACTCTCCGGGACTGTGGCAGCGGCGGCGTCACTGAAGAGGTCACGTGGATAGAGCCACTCGCGCATTGTTTGCGGCACCCCAACTCCGTCTGCAACAGGGGCACCACAGTGTTCAACAGGACCTATCTGATGCCAGCCCACAGCAGCACGGCCGACAAGTTCAGGGCAAGCAGCCGCCAGGGCTGCAGAGGCAGGACCTGCCAGGCAATTTACTTTGACCTTGGTGCTACTGTGTTGAAGGAGGGGCCTGAGGAGGCAGGCCAAGGGTGGTTCTACCACACCTATGCCAAACAGGGCATCAAGTTTGACAGGTTCCTACTGTGGGAGGCTGTCGTTCAGAAACCCGAGAACGTCTACAAGCACGTGCCAAAGCAGGAGCTCGACAAGTACCAGTATTACAACCTCCCAGTGACCACAGACACACAGGACCCTTCCCATCCAGTCAACATGCTGAAGGTGGGGCCAATACTGCTGGGACACCCAGTGTGATGTTTCAGGCAGAGCTGTGCAGCCCTGTGGGTGTGTGAGGAGATACAGAGCAGCTGTGGTAAAGTTTACTCATGGGAGAGGAGGCACACCTGCACACGGCTGCATAGTCTGGCAGCTTCAAAACTAGGAGTGAATTTCACTCCACGGTGGCAAAGTAAGGGCAGCCAGCCCTGGGGCTGCTCCCCACACATGCAGCAGCAGCAGCTGCAGCATGCCTGCACACACACCAAAGGCAGCAGCCACGGGATCCACTGAGGCATTATGGTCTCAACATGTGGCGGGTAGTGTCTGCATGCCGCAAGCACCAAGAAAATTGCCGCAAATGCACTGCTGGCATGCAACCCAGCCCTCATGTTCACCCTGGTGGTTGACCAACATGTTGCAGTCAACGGTGTCAAATTCACATTTGCCCTGTCTTGTCGAGTGCCCTTGCAGCGTGTGGCCCAGCCTGGCGACTTTGTGGTGTTCAAGCTGGTGAGCTGGGTGCAACAACTGACTTGCAGTGCTGGTGTTTGGCGCCCTGAGACTTGCTACTAGGGTCTTTATTGGCTTGTAGTGCCAAGAGTCATATACATACTTCATTTGCCCAACGACCAGTTACAACTGTGCTGCTGGCTGGCGTCTCTGCTCGGCAAATTTTGTCCGGTATATGGGGTGCGAGGGCATCCCATATAGGGGGGGGGGTTCGGTGCGCCTCCAAGGCCTCTCCCAGGAGTCGAGGCAATAACTGCTGCTGCTGCCGACAACTGCAGGACATTGACAACTGGCAGATAGAGGGCGCTCTCATGAAGGCCTTGTTTGACGACCCAGCAGCCCTGGCCCTCATTGATGAATTCTACCATGAAGACCACGTGAACTTCAGTGAGATGATGGTCTGGTGGGACTGGAACAAGCAGTACGACCCTGACAAAACTCTGGCAGACTCCTACCAGCAATTCCTGAAACTCAGGAAAGCTGGCATCAGGGCACATGCCTGGGTGTGACCTTGGGTGTGACCTTGGGTGTGACCCATGTGTGACCCTGGCAAACATTAGTGCAACCCAGATGTGACAATGGCAGGAGGGCACTGGCGGGATGCACAGCACAATGCAGCCGAGCCAAGCGGGTGGTGCATAGTCCCACACCAAAGGCATGTTCGTTGTGAGCCTATGCACCAACAAAGGATGCAACACTGTCATACTTGTGGTATACCTACGTAGGCTTGCTGCCATGCACTGATCAGCAGGTGGCAGTGTTGACTGTGCTGGTGAGCATTGTTGGCTGACATACCTACTTGCTGTGCCTTTGATGTGTCAGGAGGGCCTCTAGAGATCTCAGGGGGGTTATGTGTCGTGGGTTTTGGGGCTGCCAAGCATGATCATGTTGTGTCAATCCCCCTACCCCTACCCTCGCTCCCTGAGCTCGAGTATGTGCTGCCGATTGCCACACAACAGTGGTGTGCAGTATGTGTGATCATGTGTGCTGGGGTTGATTTCAGCGCATCCAGCACAGGCCGCTTGATCTGGCTTGCATCTTTCATCAAGTTTGCTGGCAACCATTAGGCACATGCCACGCCGTGTGGGCCTGCAGAACAGCTGTTCTGTCAGGTGGTTGCATCATGTGACCTGGTTGGCATGCAGGTGTGCTCAGATCGCATGCTGTGCTGTATTTGGGTGTGCTGTGCTGTGTTCCCGTGTGCTGTGCTGTGCCTGTGCGTAGAGCTGTGGCGTGGGAGGCACACACTGACAGTGTCATGCTGTCCGGCTGCCAGCAGCGCTGCACGTGGATCTGTCTGCAGGCCCATGTTTCTGCTGTGAACGGCGAATTGTGGACACTGTGTGGTCACTGGGCAGGTCACAAAGTAGCCTTGGCACTTTTTAGAGCCACCCTTCCGTTCTGCCCATTATCACGTCTGCCTTTGGCAGGCTATACTGCTGACGCATTATGCATGTGCCATTGTGTTGATCATGTCCTCAGAGCAAGGCTGATTGAAAGGGCTGCTGGGAAGCGTGGTTGATTCTGACAAGTTCTGCTGTTGTTTGCATCACACTGTTTGGCACAATGCCTTCCTCCTCTGCTGTTTCAGGGCGAGGAATATCTACACTTGTGATACTGCATGTTGCGGCTGGCGCTTCCAGCACCAGCTGCATCAGCTGCTTGCAAGATGAAGCACATGGTTACACAGGTTTCGACGTACCCACAATAGAAGCCAGCAACGCTAAACCCATGGCCAAATTGACGAGAGTGGGTCACAGCCAGCACACATCACACACATCCCCACGCACTTCATGGGCAGTAGCAGTAGGATCCATCCACTGTGTTGGCAAAGACAAGTCTCCCACACCACTACAGCAGGGGCTGCTACAGACGGTGCAGACTATGGTGCCGCCTGCAAGCAGTACGATAGCGCAGCGCTAAGTGCTGATAGCGCATGTAGCGTGACACATAGTGCAACTTGCGAAACTGCTCTTGTCCTTGTATACTGACGCACAGCAAGAGCTGTCACAGCTGTCACATGGTGTACCTGCTATCCACCACACATGCATCTGCACATTGAGCCAGAAGGTATTGGGTTCCAAAACATACAACTTGCTGGGGATATAATACGCAGTGCCCAACTTTCAACCTCCAGACCATAGGTTTCTGCTGCCAGCCTGAAGCCACAGGGCTGTCGATCAGGCCACCTGGCATAAGACATCATGATCATCAACAAGCATAACCACATGACAGATGCAATATACCACGCGATTACGCCTGCACCCAGCCCCCAAATCAACCAAACAAGGCCACAGGATACGGACAACGGTGCTTGCGGCTGTCGGTCTGCTGCACACAGTCGTTGCACAGCCACTACACGACATGAGGGTTCCACGGCTTGTATCAACCCCTCCGCAGCAGCCACATCTGCCACACGAGTCGCACGCTTGAACCCTACAAACGACGGCCCAGTTGTGTCACCAATATGTGTGGTCACACAGGGGCACGAATCAACACACGCCCTGCGCTCGATATCTGCAAGCGAGGCCTAAGCTCATGCTAAAGGGTACAAGGCTGCAGCTGATACTCACAAGCTTCAGCACCTGAGTGTGCAGTGCCGTGCAGCCACGGGTGAAGCAAGGATCCCATGCACCTGCTAGTGAAGGAAGACATCTGCCCCCTCCAGAGAAGCCGATTCAAGCCTGAAAGACATGTGTGTTGGTACAGAAGTGCCCCATTTGCAAGAGCCCCGCCCTACCGTAACTCTCTCTGTGCCTGCCAGAGCTCCCCAACCCTGGCACTCAAGACAACAAGCTCATGCTCACACCCATGCTTGCACCAACGCTGCATGTATGTCAACACATACATGCACAATACAGCAAGACTCATGCATTGCACCGCTGGCGAAGATGACCTTGCCAGTCCAGCCGCCACAAACCCCATCAAACCGCCGCCTCCGGACCTGCTGTCTCCCGCCACTGACAAACACATACTACCTGGGGAGCGTCAGCTCAAGCACACGCAGAGTTGGGATGCACGGTAACTGCTCAGCGGAAGGCTGAAGCTGTTATCCCAAATACCACACCTGTTGACACCAAACACACCCACCGCACAAGTGCACACCCTTCGAACACACCCCTGCCTCCCTGCCTCTCCCATCCAGCATGCTACAACAAGGGTTACTGCTGCGCACACACAGTCAACAGGGGTAGAGTGCACTGGAGCAAAAGGATTGGCAAGCTTGCAGTTGCGACATCCAACAACACCAAGAACCACACGCCCCCGACACCCACACACAGTCTGAAGTGCATGAGCACTGCAGGGACAAGCCCTGGGTATGCCCCCTGCCCACCGCTAACGTGTTGGTATACATCAGTCGCAGCCCTGAACCAACACTCTGTGCAGCAAAGGGGGCCGCTGTGGCCTCTGTTGTGGACGGTCACAACACAAGCCTCATGCATTCAAAGGCAAGGCTTGGATGCACAGCAACACAAGGCACACAACCACACAAGCACGCACGTAGCAGTGAGTGAGGCACACAAAGACAAAAGCAGGGTCCGCGCGAAGTCTTCAACCCATGCAAGACCTGCATGCCATGCACTTGCCCCAAAGGGTTGCTGAGCAGAGTTGAGCCACAAAGCATCACAACCCGCCAGACGGCTCTCGACAGCACACAAGATTGCACAGCAGCCGCAGAGCTGCCGGCTGCTCAGGAGACAGTCCCAAGCTTATGGCTGTGCCAGCACTGTCTAACATGGCTCATGTTGTGCCAGTGGTGTTGTTGCACTCTACAGCAGTGACAGCATCAGTAATACTGTCTAGTCCACCAAGCAAGCAGTGGGCAGCAGGCTATGCAATGCACATAACCGGCTCGTCAGCCTAAAGGGCCTGCTAGGTACACAACATTGCACATGCATTGCTGCTGAAGTAGACTCGCAAACAGCCCTGACCTGGAGCAAGGCTACCACGACGGTGAGACTTTGTGCAGCTTCAGCGCTGTAGTACTACCCGCACTCACCCTCACCCACACCTCACGACCTTGCTAGCAGCAGTGCAGCCGGAAGCAAGCCACAGCAAAGCCTCAGATCAGCATGACAGCTTGTCACTAGAAGCAGATGAACAACTGCACATAGGTGCAGCACATATAACCTCACAAAGTGGCAACCCTTGGTACAAACACACATACACACACTACCTGCAGGCGAGGCGGCCTGCACGAGCTGCCTGCAAAAGCTGCAGAAGCTGCCTGTGTTGAGTCATGCTGGACAAGCGCTTACGGTGCTGCAGGTAGGTACCATATCACGATGGCTGGGTGTGTCTACCAGATGTGCTCCAAGAGGCCGAATGCTGACCCATCCACCCACCTGACACATGCATGTGCACAATCAAACTCAGTAAGCCAAAGGTGGAGGGGCCAGGGGCTGCAGCTGCCCGTGCACAGAATGTGTGAGATGCTCACACATCTGTGCTTGACATGACTTCAAGGCCAGCTCAACACACGGGGTAGCCTTGACATGCACGACATGACCCACCCAGATACCCCAAGGACCCTTCCCCAACCAATGGAGACATGCAGAGAGGGCCAAATTGCAAGCATCCCATAAAGAAGACCCACAGGGTTTGGTTCAGTGTCAGCAGGTTGCTGTTGCCACCACCCTTGAAGGGAGCAGTGGAGGCACCTCTTTGAGGTGCGTTTGCATGCATTGGTGGACAGATCAACACAACCATAACCCAGGACCTGAGGAGGGTACTGGGCTACCTAGCCACACCAGCACCGTCGACATAGGCATCAACAACAGGACGGCCTGCAGGGTAAAGTCACCCCTAGCAGACACATACAGACACACACGCCACCCCAGCAGACACATACAGACACAGCAGAGGAGATGCACACTGGCTCTGCAGCTGCCAGTCACATCAACATGTACCTGCACCCTCTCGTACCTTTCTATACATGAACAGAAACCACAACCACCCTGACAGGCGCCCATTCAAAGCAAGATGACAGACTAGCTGCCAAACATGCGCTTTGCACTCAATTCCTGTACACATACGCACTGGCTTCTGGCACCTGCTGTGTGCAACACAAGCGCACAAGCCGTCAGCAACCCATGCACAGCTGCATCTCTCACAACCCAACAATCGGCAGGCGCCACAGGAGTGCTTGGAGTGCCACAAACTCTTGCCGATTGTGCAGCAAGGTTGCGCCGGGACACCATTATGCGTCAGCCAGTGACAGCACAGCATAGCTTGGCATAGCATATTGCATAGCACGGCACCACCTAGCCTAGCCGTTTACCCCTCGGTCACGGTGGGAGTTTGCCAACCAAGGGGAACGACATGGGAAAGAGGGGGCAGATAAAACAACTCCTTGGGCCCATCGACGCCACACGCACACACAGCAAGAGTGCTGCTTTGGCGCAGCACAGCACAGCAAGCGTAGCACGGCACAGCATAGCGAGTGGCAATGAAATGAAGCAGCCGGCTGCAGAGGCAGCAGGGTTTCTTCCGCCAGTGATGGTGCAGCACAGGCCGCTCGACAAAACCATTGAAACAACAAACTGCTGGTGACAGCAGCTGCGGGAATGCTGCAGGCGCACTGCGCTGATACAGAAGCAGCACCCGATCACACGTACTTTCAGGGTGCATACAGGCAAAGTGTGCACTGCACTGCACCAACCGCACAGCTGCCAAGTGCTGCCGGTTACACCAAACAACTCAACCACAGTAGGTAGACAAGACGTCCTTGCTGCCACTCAGCAGCAACCCAACGCAACGCCCTTGCTGCTTAGCAGCGACCCAACACAAGGTGATGCTTGAATCTTTCAAACCATACCAAACCAACACGTAGATGCACTGCTGCTGTGCTGTCTTCGTACTTGCGTGCTGTCTGTGCCATGAAAGTTGCCCAACCTGTGAAAGGTAGAGCACTACAGCCACAGATGTGCAGTGCATGGCTCTCACCCACTGAAAGCCCGAGGGACAAAGCAGGCGAGCCATTTCTTCTTGGCTGGCTTTGGAGCCCTCCCAGAGGGATGCTCCTGCGGGTCAGCATCTTGCTCTCTGTTCTGGTCACTGCCTGCCGCCGCCTGCTGCTGCTGCTCTGCGGCACTGGCAGTTTGCACCCTGGGCTCACCAGAGGTGCCCCCAGTACCTGCTTGGTGTGCGGCCACAGCTGCTGCTGTTGTAGACATCACCTGAGAGCGGCTGTCCTGGTTGTGCCCAGCAGATGCACCCACTGCTGCTGCTGGGGCCAGGACCTCTGCCTGCTGCTGCTGCTGCTGGCTGTGAGGCGCGTGTGGCAGCTGCTCGCCGTACTGCTGCACATGCTGCTGCAGGACAGGCGCACGTGTGGGCGCGTGCTGAGCAGCAACCTGCTTCTGGCGTTCAGCCAGAAGCACCTGTGCAACCCTCAGCTGATGAGCCCTCAGGGCGAAGGGCGTCCAGCGCCGAGGCTGCCTCTTGTTATGCTCTGCTACAGCTGCTGCTACTGCCAGCGCCAGGGGTGTGATCTGAGCCCCTGCCGCCGCGGCAGCTGCTGCAGCAGCGGCAGCCGCTGCTGCTTGTGCTGCTGCATCAGGCGTGGGCTGTACTGCAGGAGCTGTACTGCCTGCTGTAGGTCCTGCAGGAGGGAGTGCTGAGCCCCTTGCATGTTGGTGCTGGTGTGTACTGCTTTGCACCTGCTGTGCGTGCACGCTGTTGTGCTGCACCTGCAGCTTCCCAAAGTCAGCTGCAACACTACTGCTGCTGCTGGCGTCGCTGCTGCTGTGGCGACTATGGCGCACTTCCCTGCCCCTGCTGTTGCTGCTGCCGCTGGCACCACCAGTGCTTGGCAGCGGTGCTGCGGCTTGCCCCTGCCCCTGCTGCTGCGTGGCTTGTCGGCCCTGCAGACCGTCGGCCGCCAGATCACCCACAGCCATGCTCCCCCAGCCACTGCTGCCCCTGTCACCCCCGGCAGTAGCACCGGGAGCTGCTGCTACACTGGGTGCTGCGGCGGCGGCTGCGGCTGCGGCAGCCGACATGGCAGCCGCCACGACGGCTGCTGAGCCTTGCTGGCCTGCTGCTGTGTGGCCTGCATTGAAGCTTGCTGCTGCTGAGAGTGACCCGGAGCCTGATGAGGCCCAGGGCATCAGCTGCCTGGCCAGGGAGCCGCTGCTGTCAAGGCCCATGCGCTGCATCATGCTGCGGGGGCTGTTTGTGTAGCAGCTGTCCTGAGTGCTGCCCCAGTCCATGTGGGTGCCCAGGCTGAACTGGCGGGAGCCCATACGTGGCATACCTGTGGACCAAAGCACAGCACAGCATGGCAGCGGCTCAGCACAGCACAAACAAAAATGTTGGAAGCCTGGGGCATTGTCTGGCAGTGATGGCAGGCAAGCTGTGTGAGCTGTTGACAAGCATATGCTACAATGACGATGACCAGGTTCCTGCGAGTGAGAGCAACCGCAGTCTGTCAGCAGCACCAAGGCACAGCATGCTGCATGTAAGCTCACCAGGGACGAAGGCGTAGGGGCAGAAGGGGCTCGGGCCTGCTGTGACACCAACACAGGCACCAACAGGCCAACAGGGCTGCTGCACTTGGCAGCACATCTGTGGGCCCACAACAGCAGCGGGGCTGCCACCTGACGCCCCAATCACAGCTGCTGCTGTGGCAGCGTTTGCAAAGGGGCCCAGTGCCCGGTCCATCAGCCTCTCAGGCCCCAGAGGCATAACGCTGCATGCGTCAGCAACAACGGGGCCACCTGCTCCCGTCACCGACATGCTTGCTGCGGCAGCAGCTCCGCCGCAGGGGCTGCTGGCGCCGCAGTATGACGCATCCTTGCTGTACTTGAGCACGGAGCTGCAGCTGCTGCCCGTGAGGCTTGCAGCACCGTCTGTGCTGCAGCCCGAGGTGTGGGCGCTTGCTGTGCTGGACCCTGCTGCGTGCTGCGCTGCGTGGTGCTGCTGCAGCAGCGACGCTGCAGAGCAGGCGTGGCTGAGCGACGCCTTGCTGCCTGCTGCTGCTGGTGGGCTGCAGCGCTGCGGGGACGTGGACAGGCTCTGCAGCTTGAGCGAGTTGACCGCGGCCTTTAGGGTGGTGGCATCGTGCAAGCTGCCAGCGCTGTCGGAGCGCACAGCGGCACATGCTGGCAGGTTCACCTGCATACAAGCACACAAATGATGAGCACGATGTGGGTAGGATGCAGGGATTGTGATCAGGTATGCATACTCCTCAACTTCAGACGCAAGCGGTACACATAGACATGTGTTGGCAGTACAACAAGATACTTCACAGGGACCCGGGGCTTACACGCCATGATGCAAGTATGAAGGGTTACTGACCCGGCGGCTTTTTCACCTCGCACCGCTGCTGCGCTGCTGTCAGAAACACCCCAACAGTATGTGCCTTGCATGCACTGCAAGTGTCACACAGCTTCACTCCAAAGCTGGCCCACACACCTGCACCCAGGGGTGGTCCAGGAGCTGCTGCGCAGAGGGCCTGTGCTGCGGGTCGTAGGTCAGTGCTGCTGCCATAAAGGCTCTGAATCCAGGGCTCAAGTGTGGTGGCAGCTCTGCCATGGAGTGCTGGATGACAGCAGCAGCAATGCCCTCGTAGGACGTACCCTGAAAGGGCTTGTAACCTGTGTGGGTGTAAGTGTGTGCAGAGGGATAACACGAATCGCGAGACTTTGAATCCTGCAATCATGATCAGAGGTCTGGGCATCATCGCACACATGCTGGAAGCTGGGATGCAGACGTATGCTTCAGCTACAGCAGCTGCCGCTGATTCCCACGCACGTGACGTTGCTTGTTACAGAAGCCGTCATAGTCGAAGCCATCATAGTGGTAAGCCTGGGATGTAGCTGTCGATACAATGTGCGCGCACCTGCTGCCAGCTCAAAGAGGCAGACCCCCAGGCTCCAGACGTCCATCTTCTCGCCCACCCGCTTGCTGACGGCTGCCTCGAGTGCAGAGCCGCGGTAGCTGGCCAGCAGCAGCACCTCAGGGGCCATGTAGAAGATGGTGCCCACGGGGGCACGGGCCTGTGGGGGGGGGGGGTTGCAGGGAGCAGCAGCAGGGCACAGCAGCAGGGCACAACAGGGCAATAGTCAGTACACACTACAGGTGGAATGCATCATGGTGCTGACTACAGATGGTGTGCAGAATACGGCCACCACCATGCTGGAGCACAGCACAGCATGGCACAGCAGGGAGAAGCAGGGAGGAGCAGTAGCCAGCCAAGCCTGGTACGAGGCCACTCAGCACATGCCATACGAGGCATACATCACACCCACACGCGTTGCAGCTCCCGCGTCGGAAAACCACACCTGTGCCTCATGGTGGAAGACCGCGAGGTCAAAGTCGCCCAGCTTGACAGCGCCAGTGTCGGTCAGGAAGATGTTCTCCAGCTTAACGTCCCGGTGCGTCATGCCAACAGCGTGCATGGCAGCCAGCGTGTGCAGCAGGGGCGCAGCGACCTGCGGGGCGGTGGGTGTGGTGGTGTGGGGGTCGAGGGGAGTGGGTACCTCAGATACCGACCACTTTACACACAGGAGTGCCTGTATCACCAGCTGGACTCGTTGTTGTGAATGCACGCCAGCTCATGATATGCTGCTCGCCCCCTCAGAGCAGACAGTGTGCTGCTGCTGGCCATCCCAACACCACTGGGCCCTGCCAACGTTCCCACCAACACCAGAGCGTGTCTGCTGTAGCGACACGACTCACCGCTGTGGCCAGCCAGCGCTCAGAGACACCCTGTGGCTGCTGGGCCTTGAGAAAGTCCAACAGGTTCCCGCCCTCGCAGTACTCCATGATGATGTTGAACCTGTCCTGGCTGCTGTATGCGCTCCACATGTGTGTGATGTTGGGCACCCTGCGGGCAGCAAGTGCAGGTTGATAACACAAGTTGGCAGGCTGGACTGCAACGTGCGCATGTAGGTAGCGCTTCCAGGTGCTGGTCGTGATGCATATGCGTCATCTTCAGCACCTGAAATTGGTTCCGTGCTTGGCTGCAGTGACGTGCAGCGCTGGGGAGTGAATGCAAGGGCCTTGGGTCATCTGGAGGCAGCTGCGCCAGGTGCAGGAAGCTGACACGGCGTGCGCACCTGCTGCTGCTGCCACCAGCCGGCTGATGCACCCGCAGAAACTATGCAACATGTTGCAGTGCATTGCTCAGCCTCATGGTTGGGGCTTCTCGTGCTGCAGGCTGTGTCTGCTGCAGTTGCATTGGCTGCTGTTGGGGCTGCGCTTGCACGTACCCTTGAGAGTTCAGGTACTTCAAGACGATGGCCTCCCGGGTGGCCATTTTCTGCTTCTTAGGCGTCATGCTGGGCTTGTCATACACCTTGACAGCTACCTGCTTCACTGGTGCCCATCCACCATGACTGGCACCCATCCAGTCACCCTTGAGCACAACAGAGTACCTGGGAGCAGCGAGGTGCAGCCGTGCAGCGCATACATACAACACTATTCGTTCCAAGACTGCAGCGAATGCAGCGCAGGCGTGCCGTGCATCCGCAACAGCGATCGGTTCACGAAGTCCCATGTTGCCACTGTACTCGCAATGTGCAAGGCGAATCTCCTTGCAAACCTTCAATGGTACCGAAGTAACTACTGTGATTGATTGTGAACGCGCAGGACACAAAACACCAGAAAATGCCAGGCCCAACCAGGAACGCTCCTCGCAGGTGCTTTTGCCCAGCTGCGACGCACCTGCCACGTTTGAGCTCTTGCACATTGTGAATGTGATCTAGGGTCAATACAGGCTTCTGGTCAGCAGGAGCAGGAGCACTGCTGAACTGCGAGGCCCCCTCCATAGCCATTGTCTCCTTTTTGTCGCCCCCGGACGCAATAATCACTGCTTGGATATCATGACAACAGCATATCAAGCGGCGCCTGAGAGCCACTACGAAGCAGCTGCAGGCTGTTCAGCATTTTCGCACAACAAGCTTCTACCAGGAAGACAAGAATGCCAGTCGAATGCAACAACACCTTCTCGACATCAGCAGGAAGCAGCAGCACGATTGACAACCAGCGGCGAGAGCCGTTCTTTGGTCGAAGTGGGAAGTGTTGAAAGTTGAGTCACTGCGCCATGTACGCCGGTTTACGCATGCTAAGCAACAATGTCTGAAGGCTGCAGATGTACTTATATGGAGACGTGAGTAAAGGTCTTGCAAGCTGGCTGCTGCTTGACATGCCATGCAATTCGTCTGGATCGCCCTTGCGGTTGACACAGCCTGACACCTCTCTGCAAGCCTGTGCAACATTGTGCAAATCGCAAAGGCTGTACATGTGATAAGCTGTGATTGGGTGTTTGCGCAGTATTATGCCCTCACTGCATTGTGGCTGAAGATTCCGCTGTCCCATTGACCAGGACCACAAGTCAGCAGGTGGTTAGGGCCTTCTGGCAGGCCCCATGGTGGTGCCCACCTCGACCCCAGATGCAAAAGCATCGTCAAGGCCTAAATCCCACATTCAGGGCAAAACCATGGCCGTGCTGGACATCCATCTGCAGCAGTCCTACATAATGAGATCGGCAAGGGCAGTCCTGGTCATGTGGTACAGGCAACATTACAATGCAACATGCACAGCTTGACCTACGTGCTTGGCTAACTGTGACATGATGAAATCCAGGCGTCAGCAGCTGCCTGTTGGTCTGGTCAACACAACCCAGTTTGGTCCCACACTTGAGAGATGGCCCACATTAACCTCATTCGCCCAGCAGCTGCCCACCAGATCTGCAGCCTGGGGCTTGCCCAGAGGCCACAGGTAGGTGCGCAGTTGGTCTAAGCATATATCAGATACCATGGGCATTCTTGTAGCAACAAAGAAACTGTCACTAGGTGTTACAACAGCTGTACAACATTGCCACACAGGTCCACTGGCTGCCACTCCTGGGCCAGCCTGGCACTGGATACGTCCTCAGGCTCTTTGCTGCTGCAGACCCCCACAGCCACCAGCAGGCACGCAGGACAACAGCAGCGCACTGACCACAACAACCAGAAACAAGCAAGTCCGATGTGTCAAGATGCCCACGAGTCCCGTCAGCTCTGGTTCATGTACGTGCTGGTGTCGATGGAGGCGGGCAGGGGCTTGATGTCCACATCAAAGCGCTCCTGCACCTTGTTCAGCGTGTCGCTGTCCTCCTGTGGGGCAGCAGCAGCAGCACCACCACCAAGAGCGCAGCAGAAAGCACATGGTTGGCGATGCTGTGGTGCGTCCCATGTGCGCACAGTCCTGGCACGTACGAACAGCACACTGCAGCGCTGCTGGACGTGCTGTTCGCCCAGCTGCGCTGCTGGATGTGTTGTTCGCCCAGCTGCGCTGCTGGGCGTGCTGTTCGCCCAGCCAAGCATGCTCAGACTGCAGCTGCAGCTCTGGAGCTGTGGACAGTTGTGGATCCCTGCAACAGCTGCTGTGGCATCACATTGTTGCTTGTTTGAGCTGCTGCCACAGGTGTAACCTGAATGAATGAATGCATCCGCTGGTCTGCAGCTGTGTCCTGCACTCCCGGGCTCTTCTTACCTGTGTGCTCACGAAGGTGATGGCCAGGCCCTTGGTCCCAAAGCGCCCAGCACGGCCCACTCTGTGCAGGTAGGTGTCCGCGCCGTTGCCGTGGCGGTCGTCTGTGACGGGCATGTCGTAGTTGATCACGATGTTGACGCGCTCCACGTCAATGCCACGCCCCACCAGGTCTGTTGCCACCAGGATGCGCACCTGCAGGGGTCATAGAGTGATTTGCAGTTGTGAGTGAAGATGAGCGTCGAGGTTTTTAGATCAGGACGGGCAACGGGGACACAGCGTGGCGTAAACAGCCCCATGGAGCAGGACACAGGGGCCGGGTGCATGTATTACTCACAGCCACACTGCAGTGGTGAAGATGACGAGATACACGATACAGCCGCCTAGTGCATGCAGCAACCACAGCCAGAGCGCAGATGCTGTCTCACTGCGACAGCACAGGGGGAATGTGACTGCTGGATCCCCCATATGGCCGCACCTGGTTGTCCTTGAAGTTCCTGTACACCTCCAGGCGCTTCTCCTGCTGCATGCCAGCAAAGATGCACACGCTGGGGAAGTTGCACTCATTCAGCAGCGCATTCAGGGCCTTGGCGCGCTGCACGCTCTTCACAAAGATGACCACCTGCAGCACAGACACAAGGTTCGGACGAGGGCAGCCAGCACGTCAGCACAACAATCAGGGGCGGGGTTTTCGCAGGACAGTTCTGTGATGCAGATCAGCAGGCAACTCAGACACCTGGCTGCTGGGTGAGCAAGCGCTCCTACACAGACCTGGCACACACGACTGCACAATTCAATGAAGGTGCAAGTCCACAACACCCATTTGCAACACACAACCCTGATCACAACAGGGAGAGCTGTGCCCACCTGGTTGAAGTCCAGTGCATCCAGCAGGTCTGTGAGCTTCCTGTTCTTCTCCTCCTCGTGCAGCATCACATAGTGCTGCACCAGGCCGTGCAGCGTCAGCTTGCTCTCGTCGTCCACATAGATCTCTGCTGGCTGTGGGTGTTGAAGGACAGGCAGCAGGGAGGGCACGGCACGGCAGGGGCAGGGATGCAGGGGTGATCACAGGGAGGTACACAATTACGACGGACAAGAGCTCACACCCCTCTACTGCTACCCAGGATCTGCAAGAAAACCACTCAAGCAGGGCGACACACCATATGCAGGCACTCCAAAAGGAGAGTCAGAGGACACACAGACAGGACAGAGGGAGCCGCCATGTGAACAAGAGGGCTCCACGTGAATCACAAGGCTCACATGACATGCCTCCCAACCACTCAAGTGTGCTTCACGTCGTGTGCTTCACGTTGTGACATGATGGAGGCGCAAGTGACCCTCAGCATTGCGCATTCCCAAACTAGCTACCCATTGACAACTTGATGTCGCCGCCATGATTCTGACCCTGCCGAACGACCCTGTCCCACCCAGCAACCCTTTCCCAACCCAATAACTGCCCCAGCCCCCAGCCCCGCCCCCCCCCCCAAAAAAGCACGCCCAGGCATCGCAACCTGCAGGCTGCTTGGGTCAGTCACAATGCCACAGACCATCCTCCCGCGCCCACGCTATCTTCTCGTCACATGCGCCATTGGCCGCATGCGCCGACCTCCTGGCAGGGGTGACTGGCAGCACGAGCGTGCAGGCCGAGCGCCAAGCTTCGTGTCGGTCTGTGCATTCAAACAAGCTGACCGCTGCGTGGTCATAATGGCTGACTGCTGACATGAGGTAAGTCTGTACGAGAGAGCTGCAAGCTGCCGCTGATTGGCGTGTTGCTGCAACACCACCAAGCTGCAACACATACTACAGTTATGCCCCCACAAACACTAACATGCTGCTCTGTGCTGGTCACCAAGAGGTGTAGCTTCAGCTTTCAGCCACAGACCACAGCACCCAGCTGCACTACAGACTGCACAGCCCAGCACATCTGACTGTCCAGGTGTGGGGTGGCTGTGAGGCCAGCTGTGCCTGGACGGCACGCCAGTGGTGCTGGGCGTGTCTGGAACAGTTGCTCGGTGGGGACCTGCTGCTTGCACAGACATGATTGCAGGCTGACAGTGCTATTGCTGGTACTGCTGGTGCTGGCGCTGCCAACGTCACTGACGTGAATGCTGGTTTTGCTGGTGCTGGCACTGGTGCTGGGGCTGAACATGCTGGGGCTGGAGACGCTGGTGCTGCTAACCCTGCCGACAGTTGCCTGGCGGGTGTGTCCAGCCAGGTATGGTTGGGCAGACGACTTCGAGGGGCCACGCACTTTGTTCATGAACTTCTTGCACACGCCGCGGATCTCCTTGGCCATGGTGGCACTGAACATCATGACCTGCTTGTCATGGGGGGTCTCCTTGAAGATGGCCTGCACGTCGCTGCGCATGTCTGGAGAGCAGGACAAGGCGGGACAGCAGCGGCAGGAGGAGCAGGCAGAACAAGCAACAGTCGCACAGCTTCAGACAGGACACCCGCCCACACAAGAACATTCAACGACTGCCAGTTGGCCCGGATGTGCTGTTGTGACCCACGCTGCATGTTTACTGCAAAGCACCACATACAACATGCGAGCGCCAAAACAACACAGGCGCCTCAAGCAGCGGAGGTGTGCACAGAAGCGCCGTCTGATCTGAATGACTGCCCATTGCTGCCAGAGTGCCATGCAACAAGCACACAAGCAGCAGATAAGTGGGAACATAGTGTGTATTGCAGCAGGCCTTTCAGCAAAAGGAAGTCCTTGTGTTGCTCACCACTCTTCTCCAGCACCTTGTCGCACTCGTCAATGACGAAGAACTTGAGCTGCTTGAGGCCGAGGCTCTTCTCTGTCACCAGCTGCACACAGAAACAAGGGTTGCAGCACACACCAGGGGCGGGGCAAATGAGAGGAGATTTGAGTGGCACTGCAGCCAGCAAAACATCCAGGGGCCATGTGCACGACTCGTTCGTGACGGGAGCTGCAGCTGCAGTGACTGCCGTTGCAAGAGTTATGGCACCAGCTTGTGCTACAGCCTTGAGGCGTCCCGCTCTTGGCCTCACCTGCTTGATCCTGCCTGGGGTGCCGACCACGATGTCTGGGCACTTGTCCTCATCCTTCAGGAGCTCCCTCTGGGCCTTGACGTCCATGCCGCCAAAGAAGTTGCCCACCTTGACGTTGAGGGGCTTGCCGAAGCGTTCAAACTCACGGCAGATCTGCAGTTGAGGGAATGGCAGCAGGATGGGACAACAGCAAGTGAGGGCAAAGCTTGGCATGCTTCAGCGGGCTACAGCACATGCGGGCTGCACCCAGTGCACGCGATCAACTGCATGAACATCGAAGAAAGTGTGGTATGTACCCGTCAGAAGCATGCATCACGTGCACTCTCAAACTACGTCACCAGCAGTAGCTGCTGCAGTGATCTGGTATCCTACCTGGAATGACAGCTCACGTGTGTGGCAGAGCACCAGCGCCTGCACAACACCCTTCTTGGGCTCCAGGTTCTGCAGGATGGAGATGACAAACACTGCAGTCTTGCCCATGCCGGACTTGGCCTGGCACAGGATGTCCTGGCGCATCAAGGCCTGTGGGATGGCCTCGTGTTGCACTGCAGCACAAACAAACCCGGGTAATAGTCAGTGGCTCGCCATGTACTACACTAAATGCCCACGTGCCCTGACCCGGCTACCGCAAAAGCACTCGTTGTGATCAACTTGACAGCAGGTTGGTGTTGCCCCATGCTACGTGTGCAGCCAACAAATTAAGCGCCTAACCTTCCGAAGGATGTTCGAAGCCACAACGCTGGATGGCGTCAAAGAGTGGCTCCTTCAGCAGCATGTCCTTGAAGCTTGTTGAGTGGATGCCCACATAGCCCTTCTTGCTTGCATCTGCCTTTTCAGCTGTGCCTGCGGCCTGCTCCTGGTTCTCGTCCTCTTCGTAGTCGAGAAGCTCCTCGTCTGCCATGATGCTGCTTGAGTCTGGGTGAAGCTGAGTGAAACGAGGGCAACGCACACGACCAGACGAGCAAAGTAAAGAGCTAGGATTTGGCAAGAACCTCTGCAAGGCTACGCTGTGCCAAAAGAGGCTTGTTCAACCCGCGGTTCTGGGTCACCCCTGGGTTCCAAGGCCCTATCCTTCTGCTTGAGGGAGCGACGCTCATTGCTGTGTACGTTGAGAGGACAATGCGATCGTGAATGAGCATTGTGTTTCTCGGTCTACGGCATGCCCGCGAAAGGAGCCCAAATGGGTTGGGAAGTGGGGCAACTGTAGCCCAGCCTGGCACGACTCAGGTGGTTGCTGCTGCCTGTATCATGGTGCTAGCGCTACCAAAGGGTCAGTTTTTGAGAATGGACATCAAACTGCCATATCATGGCTGCATATGCTGGCAGCATGCGCATCATCAGGCTGTGATCTGGAATGGTCACCTAGCCCTCTGTCACAGCCTCCCTCCATGCAGCAATCACTTCCGTGGCTGCTTGTGCGATGCTACTACAGCTGTGCTTCCGCAGCTTCTTGACTGCTGCTGCCACCCCTGTCACCTCAAGTGCATCTGTTGTGACCTGCAAGCGAGACAGCCTTCCCAAGCAGGCCTCGGCTGTCGCTGCGGCACCCTTGCCACCACTAGCACTGGCCTCGCCCTCCTTACTGCCCTGTCCTGTAGAACCTTGGGCTGCTGCCACAGCCTCTGCGACACCCTGCCGCAGCACCGCCTCCAATGCTAACCCACGCAGCAGCTGCAACTCAGGCAGCTGCAGCCAACCTGTCGCTGACCTGCAGGCCAACAGCAGCTGCAGCATTCGTGCCTTGTGTGCGCCAGAGTCCGCACCACAGCCAGCAGCCGCAGAACCCTCATATGCACTTGCCAGCTGGTCTGCGGTCTCGTTGCTGCACCCGGCGAGGCTGCTGTTGCCCCTGATAGCCTCTGCAAGCTTGGCTCTCCGCAGGCTGCGTGCTTCTTGTGTCAAAGGAGCCTGTGGGGAGGTGCACACACAAGAACAATTCCAGTCATAGATGCTTGCAGGGCACAGCACACACACTAGTCCTTCTTCAAAGTATGCAACGAGCATGTGGGCTTGCAGAGCAGCCAAATTACGCACCCAAACACAGAGTAGGGCCAAGCTGTGGAGCACACATACGAGCAGTTGGTAGCCTCCTGCTGCTTCATGCCATTCCCAAGTTGCCAGCCTTGGAGCACATAGCTGTTGTTGGCAAGTGCACTCTACCAATGCAGCATTTCATGCCTGTCAGCGCTCACCTGCTGACCCCTACCCTTTGCAGCCATCAGCTGCTGCAG